>CALYLW010000218.1:590000-772500 GCA_944989445.1 Ampullaceana balthica
TGACGGGTGATACGCTAGTATAGTAATAAAACACAGTGACCAATATTATGTACCGTTTGACCAGTAGCTAATACTGTGTCGACCAATATCAATACGATTTGATGAAAAGTGTGTACCATGTTGAACAAACTAAACCTAACATTTATCAAGCTGATCAAAACAATAATCACAAACGGTAACTGATGCCTCAATAAAATGTAATCATCAACATATTAAACATCTTAAAATTCACCATCTCAATTGGTACATACTATTTATGCCTAGATTTACATTTCTGTCGTTGTTAATATTACATTTTTAGGAAATAATGTTTCAAACAATTATTTATTTACATATAATTTAGAAAGTAAAAAAAAAGCAACAAAAAAACATTTCAAATATGTGCATACAAGCACATGTACAGTATTATTAATTTTATTTTTCAATGAAATATTATTTGCATTTCTTACACATTTGGCGCCTTGAATAGCGTGTTTCTTAGAGAAACAGCAGGACAGGGGTCCCCACATTGCGCCGCGTCTGTCTGTTGTATTCCCAAAAGGCGAATTAAATGTGGGGGGATCCTAGCCGCCAGATCTAACAAGACATTCTGATGGGCACATATCTCAGGCCGGCAGAGACCGTGACGGGAGTGGTCACGGGAACAGCTTCTGTAACATTCAAAGGGAGGGCAGGCCGCACACTACACAATTCTCTCAAGACCAATGTCCGGCTCTTCTGGCTGATAACGGTCAAGTAGATGAGAAGGGATACCAATCTCCGCAAATATTCCTGTGACTATTAATGTTTCTCTGTTCCTCAATTCTTACAATAGTTGGTTTTTATTAGTCTCACACACTACAAAAGTGACAGAGCTTTTGTAAACGTGTCAATTTTGGTTTCATATTTATTTTATCATAAGAGAAATGGGAGCTTTAATGAAAAACTTGATTGAATAACACTATCATTGCGGTTTATAATATTGATGATATGGTCATGGTTGTTCTTTTCCTCTGCTGTTGTAAACGTTGCCATCCTTGGTTGCCCATATATTTAACGCTGAATTGATCAACATGAGCCGACTGAGATAGAAATACATTTTAAGACCATACTATGCATACATGGAATGTTCAAATATAAACCAAGGTAAATGCATATTTTCGGTAACGAACCCCCCCCCCTTCCCCAGAATCAAATGAATCAAATCGATGTCCACCATGGTAAAGAATAATAAAACAACTTCATGTTCCATAAAAGCATCTGTCCATCAGCTAACACGCCTAGCTACATGTTCAAATCACCATTTCACCCAGCTTCAAGATTTCGTTGTTTGTATTTCCCACTCTCCCGTTGATTATAACTGAGCGTAGAATTAACGCGATCAGGAGTTCACCCCCCCCTTTTTCCCCCTTTTCTTTTTCAAGTCACTGGCCACCCATCGCAGCCCCGCCCTAGACAATACATCACGGCTAAGACGATGGAACATTTAATGAACGTTTCAGAGGAACAAACGCCCGACAAAATTACTATGCAAATCTTCAAGTGACCATCCTACCCACCCCTATCCCTGTCCTGCGTTTCTCCTTCCGCCTTTTCTCCTACACATCTAATTAACATGGCGAGTCTCGACAAGGTCCAGCGTCTTTGAAAACCCCCCATCCCCCCTTAAGCTAAATAATTAGTCCGCCACTGAACCAGGAGCGGTGATTAGTACTCCAGTAAAATAAACCCCATCTGGCCACAGTTCGGGGCCCACGGGCACTAAAACCCCCAGACACAGTTCAGAGATCGCATACCCTTGTCCGTCCGGGGCTCACCAAGTGTCCGGTGACAAAAGAGGGGCCCACTACCCCCTGCCTGAAACCAAACACATTGGTGTGAGCACTAATAGTCAGCTCACAGTTATCGCTAACGTTCAGTTGGCTGCTGTAGAGTTGAGTGGGTGCTGCGGAGTGCGCGATCGATTGCGTCTCTCACTTCGCTCAACAAATCATCAAAACATTGAAGAGATGGTAAAGATGTGAAGACTTGATTACAAAATATATTAGTCAAAGAGGGAATGAATTATCCGTTCTCAAATGTAATGATCACTTTTAAAACATTGTGGCATCATACAATTTATTATATAATTCTCCACAAATGACAATTCGTGGTGTTTTTAGCCAGCAATAAACTTAAGCTGAAAACTGAACAGATGAACGTTACTAAAGAAGTCAGACTGACTGCAATACTATAAATAAGTAAGCTACTAAAACAAGAGTGTGTGTTTGTGTGTATATATGCATATAAAGACATAAAAAGACACACACTTGTTTTGTATAATATACAACCATATATAAAATTAAATAAAAGGAGGCAGTTATACAATCAACGCATATAAAACCCAAATGGTTAACAAATTTCTTTTTTTTTAATACCGCCCCCCCCTCCCCACATTTTAAACCAGAAATCTCTCTCCAATTAAACTACTTTTCTCATATCATTGTTAGTTTAATACATCATATATAATATAAACACCCTCAATTATCACTGTCTGACTCACTCATTCTGTAACACTAAGGGACATCACTCTGCCTTTTTTTTTAAAATGGAAAATATAGACTTAAAATATTATTTTATGACGTCATTGTTTTAGCTCATATTTTAATTTTGGAAAAGGGAACGATGAAAAAAGAGGATTTGAGGATTGTTAATTATAAAATACTTTGTGTACATTTCAGGAATATTTCTTATTTATCATACAAGGATAAGTTACTTGGGCTTTTGACAAAAGGTGGACGCCGTAGGTGCCCTAAAAAAAGTGGACGCCGCAGGCGCCCCAGCACAACCTAGTAGTAAATAGCATCAGTTTTGGTTTCATCTAATAAATGAATCAAGACCCCAACCCACCAAAATATGTCGACTGTTTATACTAGCTGATAACCCAAATCACAAGACGCCGACTACTACACGCGTAAACCAGACTACAAGTACAAGCATCGTCCTTTCTTCAAGTTGTCAATTATTTTGTGGAGTGCAAAGAAAGGTGAGTCGGGAAGTAAAAGTGGAGAGTAAAAAAAAAGGGGGGGGGGCACTGAGCGGTGTCGACTCACACTTTCTCCAGAGTATGAAGATCACACCACTGTCATCAGGACGAGGGTGTCATAAAATCCCGCCCCCATTCTCAAACACAAACCATTGAACTCCAGTTTTAACAAACTTTGACCTTTCATTTCTGTCGAGGATGGGGTTTGTTGTGCCGTATCAAAGATGAAATGTCAATTTATTCCCAGTGTCATGGGATCCAACAGCTACGTCACATGACACGTGCACTGTCACATGGTACACTTGGGGTGGACAAAGACGGGATAAAACTGTGGGATGGGGTGGGGTGGGGTATAAAACAACTGAAAAGATTGCCTAACTAAGATTGGACGACGAACTGAAGTGCATGAAAGGGACAGTGATAAAAGTGTGGGGTGGGGTGGGGTAGGTATAAAACAACTGAAAAGATTGCCTAACTAAGATTGGGTTACGAACTGTAGTGCAAGAAAGGGACAGTGATAAAAGTGTGGCATGAAATTTTAGAGTCAACCATTAAACGCAAGGATGTCATCTTTATATCGAGGGGGGGGGGAATGTAATTACCAATAACAATAAAGTAATTTCAGAAATTTAAACAAACTACTCGCTGCTAGCAGTCCCTTATGATGATTGGCACCTTTAAAGTTGATGACTAAAAAATGAATTGGGTCATGACTCTCATGCCCATTTTATCCCATTCAAACTATACGTTAAAAGAACATATACCTTTGTATTTGAAAGAATATATACGTTGTATTTGAAAGCACATATAACATAGTTATTTGATGTTGGTACTGAAGACACTCGCTTAAAGCACACTCATCCATCCAATACTTTGTATATAGGTAGCTCACAGCCATTCATCCAATACTTTGTATATAGGTAGCTCACAGCCATCCATCCAGTACTTTGTATATAGGTAGCTCACAGCCATCCATCCAATACTTTGTATATAGGTAGCTCACAGCCATTCATCCAATACTTTGTATATAGGTAGCTCACATCCATCCATCCAATACTTTGTATATAGGTAGCTCACAGCCATCCATCCAATACTTTGTATATAGGTAGCTCACATCCATCCATCCAATACTTTGTATATAGGTAGCTCACAGCCATCCATCCAATACTTTGTATATAGGTAGCTCACAGCCATCCATCCAATACTTTGTATATAGGTAGCTCACAGCCATCCATCCAATACTTTGTATATAGGTAGCTCACAGCCATCCATCCAATACTTTGTATATAGGTAGCTCACATCCACCCCAATACTTTGTATATAGGTAGCTCACAGCCATCCATCCAATACTTTGTATATAGGTAGCTCACAGCCATCCACCCAATACTTTGTATATAGGTAGCTCACAGCCATCCATCCAATACTTTGTATATAGGTAGCTCACAGCCATCCACCTAATACTTTGTATATAGGTAGCTCACAGCCATCCACCCAATACTTTGTATATAGGTAGCTCACAGCCATCCACCTAATACTTTGTATATAGGTAGCTCACAGCCATCCACCCAATACTTTGTATATAGGTAGCTCACAGCCATTCATCCAATACTTTGTATATAGGTAGCTCACAGCCATTCATCCAATACTTTGTATATAGGTAGCTCACAGCCATTCATCCAATACTTTGTATATAGGTAGCTCACAGCCATCCATCCAATACTTTGTATATAGGTAGCTCACAGCCATCCATCCAATACTTTGTATATAGGTAGCTCACAGCCATTCATCCAATACTTTGTATATAGGTAGCTCACAGCCATTCATCCAATACTTTGTATATAGGTAGCTCACAGCCATCCATCCAATACTTTGTATATAGGTAGCTCACAGCCATTCATCCAATACTTTGTATATAGGTAGCTCACAGCCATCCATCCAATACTTTGTATATAGGTAGCTCACATCCACCCAATACTTTGTATATAGGTAGCTCACAGCCATCCACCTAATACTTTGTATATAGGTAGCTCACAGCCATCCATCCAATACTTTGTATATAGGTAGCTCACAGCCATCCATCCAATACTTTGTATATAGGTAGCTCACAGCCATCCATCCAATACTTTGTATATAGGTAGCTCACAGCCATCCATCCAATACTTTGTATATAGGTAGCTCACAGCCATCCATCCAATACTTTGTATATAGGTAGCTCACAGCCATCCACCCAATACTTTGTATATAGGTAGCTCACAGCCATTCATCCAATACTTTGTATATAGGTAGCTCACAGCCATTCATCCAATACTTTGTATATAGGTAGCTCACAGCCATCCATCCAATACTTTGTATATAGGTAGCTCACATCCATCCATCCAATACTTTGTATATAGGTAGCTCACATCCATCCATCCAATACTTTGTATATAGGTAGCTCACAGCCATCCACCTAATACTTTGTATATAGGTAGCTCACAGCCATTCATCCAATACTTTGTATATAGGTTAGGGGTCTACCGATATATCGGCTGGCCGATATATCGGCACCGATATCTGGATATCGGCAATATCGGTATCGGTAGCCTGTAAAAGTCCCGATATTGACGTCACCGATATTTCATAATAAGTGACATTTTGACCCAAAAAAAAACGGAAACAAAAAAACTATCATTTAGGTTTACAATATCTCGACAAATTATTATATCGACCCCGACACCAGTATTGAAATAGTCGAAAGAGTCCTAGTATTAATATGTGCAGCCACGATACAGTGTGCCATGTGCTTTGATATTGTTTAGGTATCGGCCGATTTTCGTATACTCAGAAATACTGTGTAAATAGTGCCGATGCCAAGTATACCGTAATTGCTCTAATAAATGGATAACATGTAAACATTATGTTCACGTAATTGCTCTAATAGCAAAGATGCACGCAGAATCGCAGATGTCTAAAACATTTCGTTTCGTATGGAATAACAAAATGTACCGTGTGAAGACGTGTTGTCATTGGCAACCATTCAAGCTTCAGCCTCATTTTCACTATATTACTATTGTACTTTGTTCTCATTGTTTCATTCATAAAAGGTGGCCGTGTGCAAAAGCCATTAAACTATTGGTTAGAATTAATAATTATGAGTCAAGGTTGAAGTTTCAAAAGGAGTACCTAATATGCTTGTACATTTTTATAAAGAACGGTTCGTTTTGTTATGAGTCCTATGTAGGTCATGAACTGGAACTTGTAAACACATCGGAAACTTCGTTTCGGGAAAAAAAATCGGTATTTCGGCAAAACTGGATATCGGTAGACCCCTTAATTATAAAATATAAATAATTACGAGTGATAAATTTAAGAATGGCGTCATCAAATATGACCGCTGTTATTTTTGTCCTAACAAATACTCATATCGGAGAAAAAATATCGGTAATATCGGCAAAAATACTTATCGGTAGACCCCTAATATAAAATATAAATAATTAGGAGTGATGAATTTAAGAATGATCGATGTCATCAAATAAGACCGCTGGTTTTTGTCCTAACAAATATTCATATCGGAAAAAAAAATATCGGTAATATCGGCGAAAATGCCTATCGGTAGTCCCCTAATATTAAAGATAAATAATTACGAGTGATAGATTTAAGAATGACGTCATCAAATATAACCGCTGGTTTTTGTCCTAACAAATACCCTATCGGCACTCATATCGGAAAAAAATATCGGTAATATCGGCAAAAATGCGTATCGGTAGTCCCCTAATATTAAAGATAAATAATTACGAGTGATAGATTTAAGAATGACGTCATCAAATATGACCGCTGGTTTTTGTCCTAACAAATACCCTATCGGCACTCATATCGGAAAAAAATATCGGTAATATCGGCAAAAATGCGTATCGGTAGTCCCCTAATATTAAAGATAAATAATTAGGAGTGATAAATTTAAGAATGACGTCATCAAATATTACCGCTGGTTTTTAACCGAACAAATACTCATATCGGTACTCATATCGGCAAAAAAAATATCGGTAATATCGGTATCGGCAATATCGGCAAAAAGGCATATCGGTAGACCCCTAATATAGGTAGCTCACAGCCATCCACCTAATACTTTGTATATAGGTAGCTCACAGCCATTCATCCAATACTTTGTATATAGGTAGCTCACAGCCATCCACCTAATACTTTGTATATAGGTAGCTCACAGCCATTCATCCAATACTTTGTATATAGGTAGCTCACAGCCATTCATCCAATACTTTGTATATAGGTAGCTCACAGCCATTCATCCAATACTTTGTATATAGGTAGCTCACAGCCATCCATCCAATACTTTGTATATAGGTAGCTCACATCCATCCATCCAATACTTTGTATATAGGTAGCTCACAGCCATCCACCCAATACTTTGTATATAGGTAGCTCACAGCCATCCAACCAATACTTTGTATATAGGTAGCTCACAGCCATCCATCCAATACTTTGTATATAGGTAGCTCACAGCCATCCATCCAATACTTTGTATATAGGTAGCTCACAGCCATCCACCTAATACTTTGTATATAGGTAGCTCACAGCCATTCATCCAATACTTTGTATATAGGTAGCTCACAGCCATCCATCCAATACTTTGTATATAGGTAGCTCACAGCCATCCACCTAATACTTTGTATATAGGTAGCTCACAGCCATCCATCCAATACTTTGTATATAGGTAGCTCACAGCCATCCATCCAATACTTTGTATATAGGTAGCTCACAGCCATCCATCCAATACTTTGTATATAGGTAGCTCACAGCCATCCATCCAATACTTTGTATATAGGTAGCTCACAGCCATCCATCCAATACTTTGTATATAGGTAGCTCACAGCCATTCATCCAATACTTTGTATATAGGTAGCTCACAGCCATCCATCCAATACTTTGTATATAGGTAGCTCACAGCCATCCATCCAATACTTTGTATATAGGTAGCTCACAGCCATCCATCCAATACTTTGTATATAGGTAGCTCACAGCCATCCATCCAATACTTTGTATATAGGTAGCTCACAGCCATCCATCCCAATACTTTGTATATAGGTAGCTCACAGCCATCCATCCAATACTTTGTATATAGGTAGCTCACAGCCATCCATCCAATACTTTGTATATAGGTAGCTCACAGCCATCCATCCAATACTTTGTATATAGGTAGCTCACAGCCATCCATCCAATACTTTGTATATAGGTAGCTCACAGCCATCCATCCAATACTTTGTATATAGGTAGCTCACAGCCATCCATCCAATACTTTGTATATAGGTAGCTCACAGCCATCCATCCAATACTTTGTATATAGGTAGCTCACAGCCATCCATCCAATACTTTGTATATAGGTAGCTCACAGCCATCCATCCAATACTTTGTATATAGGTAGCTCACAGCCATCCATCCAATACTTTGTATATAGGTAGCTCACAGCCATCCATCCAATACTTTGTATATAGGTAGCTCACAGCCATCCATCCAATACTTTGTATATAGGTAGCTCACAGCCATCCATCCAATACTTTGTATATAGGTAGCTCACAGCCATCCATCCAATACTTTGTATATAGGTAGCTCACAGCCATCCATCCAATACTTTGTATATAGGTAGCTCACAGCCATCCATCCAATACTTTGTATATAGGTAGCTCACAGCCATCCACCAATACTTTGTATATAGGTAGCTCACAGCCATCCATCCAATACTTTGTATATAGGTAGCTCACAGCCATCCATCCAATACTTTGTATATAGGTAGCTCACAGCCATCCATCCCAATACTTTGTATATAGGTAGCTCACAGCCATCCATCCAATACTTTGTATATAGGTAGCTCACAGCCATCCATCCAATACTTTGTATATAGGTAGCTCACAGCCATCCATCCAATACTTTGTATATAGGTAGCTCACAGCCATCCATCCAATACTTTGTATATAGGTAGCTCACAGCCATCCATCCAATACTTTGTATATAGGTAGCTCACAGCCATCCATCCAATACTTTGTATATAGGTAGCTCACAGCCATCCATCCAATACTTTGTATATAGGTAGCTCACAGCCATCCATCCAATACTTTGTATATAGGTAGCTCACAGCCATCCATCCAATACTTTGTATATAGGTAGCTCACAGCCATCCATCCAATACTTTGTATATAGGTAGCTCACAGCCATCCATCCAATACTTTGTATATAGGTAGCTCACAGCCATCCATCCAATACTTTGTATATAGGTAGCTCACAGCCATCCATCCAATACTTTGTATATAGGTAGCTCACAGCCATCCATCCAATACTTTGTATATAGGTAGCTCACAGCCATCCATCCAATACTTTGTATATAGGTAGCTCACAGCCATCCATCCAATACTTTGTATATAGGTAGCTCACAGCCATCCATCCAATACTTTGTATATAGGTAGCTCACAGCCATCCATCCAATACTTTGTATATAGGTAGCTCACAGCCATCCATCCAATACTTTGTATATAGGTAGCTCACAGCCATCCATCCAATACTTTGTATATAGGTAGCTCACAGCCATCCATCCAATACTTTGTATATAGGTAGCTCACAGCCATCCATCCAATACTTTGTATATAGGTAGCTCACAGCCATCCATCCAATACTTTGTATATAGGTAGCTCACAGCCATCCATCCAATACTTTGTATATAGGTAGCTCACAGCCATCCATCCAATACTTTGTATATAGGTAGCTCACAGCCATCCATCCAATACTTTGTATATAGGTAGCTCACAGCCATCCATCCAATACTTTGTATATAGGTAGCTCACAGCCATCCATCCAATACTTTGTATATAGGTAGCTCACAGCCATCCATCCAATACTTTGTATATAGGTAGCTCACAGCCATCCATCCAATACTTTGTATATAGGTAGCTCACAGCCATCCATCCAATACTTTGTATATAGGTAGCTCACAGCCATCCATCCAATACTTTGTATATAGGTAGCTCACAGCCATCCATCCAATACTTTGTATATAGGTAGCTCACAGCCATCCATCCAATACTTTGTATATAGGTAGCTCACAGCCATCCATCCAATACTTTGTATATAGGTAGCTCACAGCCATCCATCCAATACTTTGTATATAGGTAGCTCACAGCCATCCATCCAATACTTTGTATATAGGTAGCTCACAGCCATCCATCCAATACTTTGTATATAGGTAGCTCACAGCCATCCATCCAATACTTTGTATATAGGTAGCTCACAGCCATCCATCCAATACTTTGTATATAGGTAGCTCACAGCCATCCATCCAATACTTTGTATATAGGTAGCTCACAGCCATCCATCCAATACTTTGTATATAGGTAGCTCACAGCCATCCATCCAATACTTTGTATATAGGTAGCTCACAGCCATCCATCCAATACTTTGTATATAGGTAGCTCACAGCCATCCATCCAATACTTTGTATATAGGTAGCTCACAGCCATCCATCCAATACTTTGTATATAGGTAGCTCACAGCCATCCATCCAATACTTTGTATATAGGTAGCTCACAGCCATCCATCCAATACTTTGTATATAGGTAGCTCACAGCCATTCATCCAATACTTTGTATATAGGTAGCTCACAGCCATCCATCCAATACTTTGTATATAGGTAGCTCACAGCCATTCATCCAATACTTTGTATATAGGTAGCTCACAGCCATCCATCCAATACTTTGTATATAGGTAGCTCACAGCGTCAACGTGTTGGATGTTGTCCTTTAATCTAACGCTAAACTAGCCACTATGAAAAATTCCACAATTCCCCCATAAATCAGGTTCAGAGCCTTCACCAGCCAATAAAAATAGACGGAGAGATCAAGCAAAGGTTGAGGTGTAATTGTTGATTTAGTTTGTTTTTTTACTAGGGTAAAATTTTTGTGCTAGGGTAATCCCATTAAATAGTTTTCTCTTCTGATTTTATAAATAAAATTGAAATTTAAAAACACACATCGCTCAGCACGTTAAATCAGTCATAAAAAAGCAGACATTTTAGGGCGCACCTGTCCCTATTAAAATTGAGCGCACGAAGCTCTAAAAGTGGCGAGTAGCGCAGGAAGGAGGTCAACCTCTACAGTTTATGGTTGGCTTGGAAAGTGTAACCCCGCTGTCCTTGACTTTAGATCTTTCTACCGCCAAGTGACAGCATGACGAAGATGACGCTTTTGTGGACGGATCAGTGCTGTGTCACGTGACACCAGGAGTTCATATGTCAACATTAATGAAGTAAGCGCCGAATGTCAAGTGCAATTCTGACTCTTCTCCGTACAAGTCAACGTTCTAGAGGGCGTTTATTTACCGAAAATTCACCTGAAGACGGTGTTTTGTTTGCAGTCACGGTGTTTTGTCTGCAGTCACGGTGTTTTGTCTGCAGTCACGGTCCATTCTCAGTAGGACAAGTTTGATGGCCTAGACCTCCCAGAGCTTCTTGGCATAGTTAAAAGGCTTCATGTAGTCGCTGTGTCGCATAAATTATTTTAATGCTCGCCCTTTATCTGATGCTACTTCTGACATTTTGTTTGTCCACAAAGTGTCGTTAGTCATAAGTGGAAGTTTCAGTACTGAAAAATACGGAACCTATGACAATTTGATAATTATATTGATTTAAGAACTTCACTATAAATAATCTAAATATACACAGTAACAATATCTTTATCTAACACAAAGAATAGATGTTTATAACTGAGTTCATCGCAAAGTGTGTGATACGAGCGGATGGGGTGGGGGTGGGGGCTATTTCTGACCTATCAGGAGCTATCAGTGCTATCCCGTGAAACAAAGGTCAGATGAGTGGCGTCCACTAGCACCGGGGGACAGTTGGACGCCTATCGCAACTCCAGCAGATTTAAAAGGCTAATCAGATGCCCTAATAATGACAACACTTAAAACCCTACCATTAATCACTATTAACCTTCACTTTCTTGGCCTGCTCCTTTCACTCCCCGTCGTGTGAGCAACGCGCACCTCCGCCCATAATTAGCCCATTATCTTACTCAACAGCCAATCGAATTCCCACATCTAATCACCGGAACGGTCTCCATTGAAACAAACAATGGCTCATCTATTCAAATATTCAAACATTTGCTTAGTCATAGCTCGCCCATTCACCACAGAGACACGATGTTTCATTCAAACGTTGACGAGCTGGAGCGTATTGATATCACCTCAGCGGCTTTCATTGGGGGGGAGCATTTGGCTTTTTCCCGGTGACTTTTCCCTATCCCCATACTCGTGTTAGCGACCCCTAGAATCGTCATTTCTACATCTTTCTTTCATTGCGGACCAAGAGTCGCAGGTCAACATTGTTTGATTAATTGCTTAACATTCCCTCGACAACTTGCTGTTTTTTAAACGACTTTATCCTAACAAATGAGCTCCGGGGCGAATAACCGCCCTCCTTGATGAGTTTTGTCACGTTGACGAATACAAAACACAGTGGAGGAGGCGATCTTGAAACTGTACCGAAACGGGAGATTATCCAGATGAAGCCATGAATCTCAAAGTGTGACCTTCTGATGAGACCAAACGGTAGTCTCAATTGTCGAGGTGCGTTCAATGTAAAAAAAGAAAATATTAAAAACCCAAATAAAATAAAGAATCATAGCTAAAGGAAACTTGAGTTCGGTAGAAAGCAACATAGGAGGAAAAGTTACTCTTGCTTATTCATGCGCGAAGAAAGAGGAATTTTAAAATGAAAAGAGGCCACACGGGGTCCGTAAAAGGGAATTATCCCCCCTGTGTGACAAAAGCAGCACTCTCGAGGCGGCACGCGCCGTTTTCGGCATCGGACAAAGCACCGCGAACCCCAAAACTACAAGTGGGGGGAGGGGTGGGAGGAGGGGGGACTAATCGGAAACGGAAGATGCCCATCCCGAAAATGTGTCACGTATGTAATGCTCACTCTAACTTTCCAATCATTGTCACCTACAGTCACAACAACAATAGGTTAGTCATTGACAAAATAAAGTTTGAAAAAGCAAGTCAATGACGAAATGCCGGTGTTGTTATGATCACACCAGTCAATTTTTGTTCTTTCCTATCAGCAAAGGGTGGGTGTGTGTGTGGGGGGGGGGCTCTCTTGAGAGTGAGGATGAAAAAAAAAGGAAGAGGGGGAGCGAGAGGGTGTCACAAGAGCCGTTCATAACGTCAACAGACGTCTTCAACACCTGACGACTCTCCTACGAGCACAAGGCCAGGACACCAAGACTAAGGGAACATGACAAGTAGACGTGACATGACGACACAAATTCACAACTCACTGTTCATATATCTACACTCAACACATGCATCTAAATAAAGATTTAATGTTCACAACTCACTGTTCATATATCTACACTCAACACATGCATCGAAATAAAGATTTAATGTTCACAACTCACTGTTCATATATCTACACTCAACACATGCATCTAAATAAAGATTTAATGAACAAACTCACTGTTCATATATCTACACTCAACACATGCATCTAAATAAAGATTTAATGAACATTAAGTCATAAAATATAGAGCATCAGAAGACACATTAGATCTACATTCGTTTAAACGTGTTGCAGAGAAAATGACCAAGAAATAAAATCTCTTAAGTCGTTAAGTGGCTGTCCTCAGACGAATGAACAAAGTCAAAACTTGTTAAACTTACCGCAATGCAAATATTTAGTAACTTATTATTATTTTTTTATTTTTACAATGCTAAAACATCCCTTATTACTATTAGCGTTTTCAAATATTTAGGGAACGATGAAAATGTAAAGATTTGTATATGTTGGATGAGTTACTGATAAGTTAAAGTATATATAATTACTAATTAAACATGTAAAAGAATGTAATATGATACATGGCATTCATTGGCATAAACTAACATTTGTATTCCATACTTTAAACAAAACGATCTTTAGTATATTTTACCGGGACTTGCGCTCATAAATTCTTTTATTTTAAAATGTAATTTCCCTATTTGTTAAAGATGAGAGCTAAAGAATCTTCTCTAGGCTTCCCACTATGAGCAATGACCACACCCGTTTGTTTCTCGTACTCTCAACACTTCTCGTCAAGAGTCCTCCCCCCCCCCACGTGCCACCTTGAGAATTAGACCAAGCTACCTGACTGCACAGAAGACTCACTTGGTTGAGCTGACAAGATAGTCAAACAAAAGTTTAAACCCAGCTTGGCGACTAGCACAAGCAAAGCTGGCCACTATCAATGATTGAGCTGCAGCCGAGTCCTGTAGTAATATCAACAAGTCCGAGCGTGAAGTGTCCGGCCTGGAACATTCAACCGTTTGATGTCCGCGACCCTCACTCGATAAGGTCATCGCGGAAGTAAAGAGAACTATCGGCTGCAGTAAACACCGTCTGCACGGTCAACTCTACTCTCCCTTCCTCTCAACCGTGATGCGCCTCTTCTTTTCATCTCAGGCAGCCTCTAGGACTGAAGCGATGATTAAGTAAAATTAAACATAGAAAAGAAAAAGACCTATACATTTTAGTCACAAAAATTAAGAAATCTGTACTCTATAGATTGTTGACAACGGACTCATCGGCAGACAATTAAATTAGCTTGAGTTATAAGACCCTATTCCAGTCCATGACGGACTATGGGGCAAGTGATGTAGCGTTCAAGTTTTTAGCCACCACTAACGAGCAGGGGAATGTGTGGCCAGCACAATGCCCCAGAGGCCTTGCCAGTACCTGGGCTCGAACTCACGACTCCGGATATGCCTCGGTTATAGACCAGTGCGCTACCACTTAGACCATCGCGCCCCCTTGAGTTATATATATTTAGATGATTTTTTTAAAATTAGCACTGAAGAAGGCCCTTAGCCTAAACTAATTCGGTTCTAATGCTTGTGTCCTCCCTCATCCACCCACAGACCTTAAAGTATCGTGTTGCCCTGTGTATTTGTGTCACAAGACTAGAGCCTGAAATCTCTTCTTTATGTATCTTCAAATGTTAACATTATTTCAATAATTAGTATAGACACATTTTTACAAATAATCTGCACATACATAAAAATCCATAAAATATTAGATTTAAAAAAATGTCGTCCAATTGAGTCTAATGTTGTCTACAAATCTACTTCCCTGCCCCCCCCCCACACTTTAAAAAAAAACATTTTTGTTTGCTGGTGTAATTGATGGGCCCCGCCTCCCTTATTTTACACTTAATAGTTAACACATGTCTATTTAACGGGCCGTGATGTCATCGCCCTACCCAGGGCAAACACTGGCAGTTTTCCCCACCAGGATAATACCTTAGATTTGCATCGTCTCAACATGCAAGTTTAGCACATCATATTTTTTGAAGAGCAACATCAAAACGGTTGAGTAAACATTGTAAAGAAAACAGGCCGATACATTTCATGCCTATCTCTAGAATTCAAAACCAGAAAAAAAGTGGCGTGCGGGTTGAGAGAAAGTGGAAAGTTGTAGGTAACCTCTATCCCCCGCCCAGTTGTAGGTAACCTCTATCCCCCGCCCTATCAGACAGCCCAGTGCATGTATACAGCTGCCCGCACCTTGCAGTGTACAATGGCGCCAGTGTTCCAACCGATTCATCCTTCATCAACAGGATGTCGCCTTGTCAAAACAACGATATGAAATTGTCTACCTTGACGTGACCCCAAACATACAGGTATTTCCCTGACAGAGAGCTTCTCAAACCTGCACTAGAGCTGGTCATACAAACCTGCACTAGAGCTGGTCATACAAACCTGCACTAGAGCTGGTCATACAAACCTGCACTAGAGCTGGTCATACAAACCTGCACTAGAGCTGGTCATACAAACCTGCACTAGAGCTGGTCATACAAACCTGCACTAGAGCTGGTCATACAAACCTGCACTAGAGCTGGTCATACAAACCTGCACTAGAGCTGGTCATACAAACCTGCACTAGAGCTGGTCATACAAACCTGCACTAGAGCTGGTCATACAAATCTGCCAGTGTTAGCTTCTCAAATCTGCACTAGAGCTGGTCATACAAACCTGCACTAAAGCTGGTCATACAAATCTGCCAGTGTCAGCTTCTCAAATCTGCACTAAAGCTGGTCTTACAAACCGTGCCAATTAGTGTCATTTGGACGCTTTCTTCAAGTATGTTAACCAGTAAAATATCACAAGTCAGAATTCACTTCTATACAGCTTGACATTGACAATGAAATCAGTCAATGGCCACTGTCAAGTGACGTGCGTAATCTGCATGTACAGTAAGATTTGAAGTAAGTTAAACGGAAGCTTTTCCGCTTTAATTGTTAATACAATGGGCCTGTAGGCGCTTTTTGGCCATGTTATCTTATATTTACACACGCAGTGAAATGGAAATAAAAATGTAATCAATTTCAATGGTGAGACTTCATAACACGAGAGTGCGTGTGTTGAGGTAATAAGTTAATAAGACACAACCTTCATCTTATTATAAGTTATAAGAATCCATAATAAGAAAAAAAAACTTCATCCTATGATATAATATATAAGTTGTAAGTTATGCTTGAAACAATGAGAATCTTCCTACGCATTTTTTAGGAAAGCTATGGGCATGAGAACAAATTGAAATCAGTGGATCATTAAAGCCATAAATGTTGTTTAATATCTTAGAGTTTGCATCCTTGTGTTTACAACATGATTGTTTTTGGAATCATTAAATCTCACCCTTAACTTAAATGAATGTTAGACAACAATGCGGTCCTGAGTTAATTTATACAAAGGGAAGCAACCTACCATTTACCATCGACATTACCCGCCCCTGCCGTTTCCGACGCGTGAATTAGGACATCTTCCAACACAGGAACATTTGTTCTGACGAGGCGACGTCTTTTAATGCCAATAAACTAGGACACCCATCGATTCCCATAGGCCGGCCATTAACAAGTTTGAAACCGTCATTATATTCAAGTCTACGCCAGTGTCAGCCCAACATCTCATTACATTTCGGGAATATTGATGGCTGAATGAAACAAGGAGAAATGTTCTTCTCAACGTGTCCTCCTCTACAGTGCCAAGAGATTCGCCTGGAAATAAGACTCAAGTACAATTGAAATAGAGGGGCCGTCAGTGAGGATAGATCTAAACATATGTCAAAAGTTAAAGTCTGGGGGAGAGGGGGGATATAGCAAGAACATGGCTTTTTAGAGAGGTGATGAATGAGAGAGAGAGAGAGAGTGAAAAGGGGGGGGGGTCCTGGTGGTGGAAAGATGTGCATTAAAACACTGTAGGATAAATAAATAAATAGAAACAAAAGTTGCAACCTAGGATCGAGCGGGTCAAGCTGTAGGGAAATTGATAGAAAAAGTGTTTTTGACGGGTGTTTTTTTTTCTCCAATAAATCTAAAAAGTGTTGGGTGGAGTGAGAATTGATTTCAGGGCTCCTTATAACTTGGCCAGGGTTGGGGTGGGGTAGGGGTGTGGACGAACAAAGAAATCGATTAAGGAGGAGCATGAGTCAAGACAGCAACTTGGGTGCGTTGAGAGTTTAGAGTTTAGGTCATAGTATGGGTACGTTGAGAGTTTAGGTCATCGGATGGGTACGAAAAGAGAGTTTAGGTCATCGGATGGGTACGTTGAGAGTTTATGTCATAGTATGGGTACGATAAGAGAGTTTAGGTCATAGTATGGGTACGATAAGAGAGTTTAGGTCATAGTATGGGTACGATAAGAGAGTTTAGGTCATAGTATGGGTACGATAAGAGAGTTTAGGTCATAGTATGGGTACGATAAGAGAGTTTAGGTCATAGTATGGTTATAATACGAATGGGAGCTATAGGTCTTGTATAGGTATAACACAAATTGGATGTTTAGGTCATAGTTTGGTTATAATACGAATGGGAGCTATAGGTCTTGTATGGGTATAATACGAATGGGAGCTATAGATCTTGTATGGGTATAACACGAATTGGAGGTTTAGGTCATAGTATGGTTATAATACGAATGGGAGCTATAGGTCTTGTATGGGTATAATACGAATGGGAGGTTTAGGTCATAGTATGGGTACGTTGAGAGTTTAGGTCATCGTATGGGTACGTTGAGAGTTTAGGTCATAGTATGGGTACGTTGAGAGTTTAGGTCATCGTATGGGTACGTTGAGAGTTTAGGTCATAGTATGGGTACGTTGAGAGTTTAGGTCATCGTATGGGTACGATAAGAGAGTTTAGGTCATCGTATGGGTGCGTTGAGAGTTTAGGTCATCGTATGGGTACGTTGAGAGTTTAGGTCATCGTATGGGTACGATAGGAAAGTTTAGGTCATCGTATGGGTACGTTGAGAGTTTATGTCATAGTATGGGTACGATAAGAGAGTTTAGGTCATCGTATGGGTGCGTTGAGAGTTTATGTCATAGTATGGGAACGATAAGAGAGTTTAGGTCATCGTATGGGTACGTTGAGAGTTTATGTTATAGTATGGGTACGTTGAGAGTTTAGGTCATCGTATGGGTACGTTGAGAGTTTATGTTATAGTATGGGTACGTTGAGAGTTTAGGTCATCGTATGGGTACGTTGAGAGTTTAGGTCATAGTATGGGTAAAATACGAATGGGAGGTATAAGCAGAGATTAGGGCATTGTATGGGTACAAGACCATGGGAGGTATAGGTCATAGTATCGGTATAATATGTATGGGAGGTATAGGCCGAGATTGGGGCATGGTATGGGTACAAGACGATGGGAGGTATAGGTAATAGTATAGGTATAACACGAATTGGAGGTTTAGGTCATAGTATGGTTATAATTACTTATAATACGAATGGGAGCTATGGGTCTTGTATGGTTATAATACGAATGGGAGCTATAGGTCTTGTATGGTTATAATACGAATGGGAGCTATAGGTCTTGTATGGTTATAATTATAATACGAATGGGAGCTATAGGTCTTGTATGGTTATAATACGAATGGGAGCTATAGGTCTTTTATGGGTATAATACGAATGGGAGCTATAGGTCTTGTATGTTTATAAATATAATACGAATGGGAGCTATAGGTCTTATATGGTTATAATACGAATGGGAGCTATAGGTCTTGTATGGGTATAATACGAATGGGAGCTATAGGTCTTGTATGGTATTAATACGAATGGGAGCTATAGGTCTTGTATGGTTATAATTATAATACGAATGGGAGCTAAAGGTCTTGTATGGTTATAATACGAATGGGAGCTATAGGTCTTGTATGGTTATAATACGAATGGGAGCTATAGGTCTTGTATGGGTATAGTACGAATGGGAGCTATAGGTCTTGTATGGGTATACTACGAATGGGAGCTATAGGTCTTGTATGGTTATAATACGAATGGGAGCTATAGGTCTTGTATGGGTATAGTACGAATGGGAGCTACAGGTCTTGTATGGGTATACTACGAATGGGAGGTATAAGTCTAGATTAGGTCATTGTGGGTAAAGTATGAGATTAATTCGTGGAAGGCGTAACACGACATTAGGGTTTAGTTAGTAAGTAAAATGCGAGATTAATGCATGGAAGGCATTATACGACATTAGGGCACATATGGTGATTAATTCATGGATGTATAACTCATTAGGGCATAGTGGACATACTACTAGATTAGGGCATAGTACTAGGCTAGCGTATAGTGGTTTAATACTACATAAGAGTAAAATAGAAATAATTTCAGATACTGTTCAGAGATATGTTTCAATTTTGTGTTTCATTAGCTGTACAATGGGGAAACACAAATTAAATGTGATCTATAGTTGGTATAGTTAGAAACTTAAGAATATCAGAACAATAGAAATTCTATAGACTAATAAATGCTATTAAAGTATTGACCACAAACAAGCGAGTTGGGACATGAGATCTGAAAATTTAATTAACTAAGCAGAAATAATAAACTAGCACACAAAAATTTCGTTAGCAATATAGTTTGCACAAATAATGTTAAGTGAATGTGTTGACCAAATAGCAATAGCTAAATCCAAACAGAGATTCAGAGATACATTTAAACTTTAAATCTGTTTCATTTGAGGATATTCATTAAGGAAAATGTATGTGTGTATGTGTGCGTGTTTGTGAGTGTGTGCGTATATATAGAGATATGTATAAAATTTGAAAGCAATCAAATGTTTATTCTAAAAGAGGCTTTCTTTTTAAAGTTCTTGACAGTGATAAAATTCCAAGATTGGCAGAGCGATGGTGGGACTATCTTTCCTTGTTAGCCAAACCCATGTCAGTACCAAAAAAAGGGGAGTTGTTAAGGGGGGAAGAGGGGAGGGATGGGTGAGTGAGTGAGAGAGGGGACAGATCAATGCTAACCAGTTCAAATATACCTTAATCCAAGGATGTGCTGGCCAACAACCAATGCCAGACCGAGCCCAACCCCCTAGTCTTGGGGGTCCGTCAACATCCCCCCAGTGTAAACACACAGCTCGCGGTAACCGTGGCAACCAGTTTTGGGACGAGGCTCTTGCTTGACCTGAATATCTCCCTCCTTGCCTTGTCCTCCCTGCAACTTGCCTGGAAGCGCCCAGGTCTGGCACCAAGGCCCAAACGAGGTGGTTTCCACGTGCCAGACGATCGATGAGAATCCGCTCCGGTATTTGATTGGCTGATTTGCGTGAGGTGTGCTGGTCAAACCATGCAGGCCGATCAATACCTCTACGTACCGGTGTATATTTGCGTGAGGTGTGCTGGCCAAACCATGCAGGCCGATCAATACCTCTACGTACCGATGTATATTTGCGTGAGGTGTGCTGGCCAAACCATGCAGGCCGATCAATACCTCTACGTACCGGTGTATATTTGCGTGAGGTGTGCTGGCCAAACCATGCAAGCCGATCAATACCTCTACGTACCGATGTATATTTGCGTGAGGTGTGCTGGCCAAACCATGCAGACCGATCAATACCTCTACGTACCGGTGTATATTTGCGTGAGGTGTGCTGGCCAAACCATGCAGGCCGATCAATACCTCTACGTACCGATGTATATTTGCGTGAGGAGTGCTGGCCAAACCATGCAGGCCGATCAATACCTCTACGTACCGGTGTACATTTGCGTGAGGTTTGCTGGCCAAATCATGCAAGCCGATCAATACCTCTACGTACCGGTGTATATTTTGTAACAATGTGCATACACATAGTGGATACACTCGTAGTCTGGGACCATGTTCTAGAACTAATCTGGACTGAACATTTTAGGTGGACACAATTTTTCGAAGTAAACTACAGCGATATTTAACAGACGAAGGGTAGTAACAATTATTTTTAAAAAAAAACAAAACAAAAAAAACAACAAAAAAAACAACTAGTAATGCAACTTAAGGTATAGTGGATAGCTAAGTATTAGAGTAGAGCATATATTTGCTTCTTCGAAAAAAAACAATCGACAACATTTTTAAAGTCGATAAGAGCCTAAACGTAAGAGAATTATCAGTCATAAAAATAGCATACCTTAAAGACTACATAATAAAAAATATATTTTACATAATAATCTCCTTTAGCAAAAACAAACAACCAATTTAAATGTGTAATAAATTACATAACGCCAAGGAGAAATAACCGGACAGCCCGTTTGAAGACAGAGTGAATCAACCTACGTGTGCCCAACCGCCTTGCAACCCTTGACCGACACAACCGCCCCCCCCAATGCAGTGTCCACGCACCATTCAACATTACAGCTAATGCCAGCAACCATGGTGTATCAGCTACTCCGTGATCTTGCACCCTTTTCGATTTCTGTTGCCATGGAGACGACGACTTTTAAGGTGTTTCTTCAAAAAAGAAAAAGACAAGCCGTTAAAGGCAAGAGGGTAGCGACTGGCCTTAATAGGCGTTGAGGGTCCCAGAGAAGGATCACTTCTTTCATGTTGTCCCCTGTTAGTGCTTTAAAAAGGGGGTGGGGAAAATCGAATCAATTGTTTTTGTTTTTGTTTTTTAAAAATTATATTTATATAAAGATGAGGTGATTTCAATATTATCTCTGGTCGTGGAAGAGTTAAGTATATAATATACTACAGCATATATCAGGCTTATTTTTTTAAAATTAAGAATATGTGTAAAAATACATTTGTTTAGCATACAGTTTATATTATTAAGGCATAGTAGATAATACTGCCGAAAATTATGTCTGCCACCGCTTGATAATTTTTTTAAAAAAGAAATAAACCAATTTCAGTAAAGTTTCATACCTTGCGACTTAAAATATTGTTGACAAGTATTGTAAAGTGGAGACTTCAGCTCTTGTTCTCTTTCTATCACACATCAGCATCAGCAATGACGTCGATAGACTGCACGCAACTGTGATAGAGGTCAGTTAAAACACGGAGCTAATCCATAAAACATTGTGAAAGTGTGCTATACGAAAATAGCTCGAACGTTTGAAGAAATTAATGCCAACTGTCTAATTTTAGGAACATGTAACATATAATATTGCTCCAGTTTTAGACATCGTCTTTAATAGCTATAGTAAAGTGAATTGAAATGCCGGCTATGACTTTATTTCATTTTTATCGGTAAAAACTGTTGGGATGAGCAACTCACAGTTTATAAAAACACTTGCGTTTATTTGGATCAACAAAATAATACCAAGCAGACAATAGTTTAAAACGTTTGTATTGGCGCAGCTAGCGGTAACAAAGTCTTGCTCTGTACAAGTTTGTATTGGCGCAGCTAGCGGTAACAAAGTCTTGCTCTGTACATTGATCTAGCACAGGGGTCGGGAAACTTTTTGTCTCAGGGAGCCATAAACACCGCATATTTTGAAAAGTAATTCTGTGAGAGCCATACATTATGTTTAAAACTAAAAATTCAAGTAAATGTGTTCATGTAGTGTAGTTTCAACACTATAAGTACAATAATTAGGTCTCTGATTTCTTTTAATAACATTTTTATGCTGTTTTTTTTATATACAATTATAATGTAGATCAAAGGATTCTGAATTTTTTAAAATTAAAAATAATCGAACATTTGTCTGAGAGCCAGATGCAGCCATCAATAGAGCCACATCTGGCTCGCGAGCCATGGTTTCCCGACCCCTGATCTATCAAATAGGAAGGCACGCACGGTGGCACAGCTTACCGGACTAATCAACTGATTAATGTCATTCTCATATAGGCTGCTTATCATTCCCTAACATCACTATTTTAGGTCGTCCGTGGTCAGTGCAATACATGCCAAAAGCTATAACGTCCACTCAGGTGGAATAGTAGAGAGTCACGTCTCCACAGCCGAGACTCACTCTAAGGAATTACTGCAAGGGAAATAGAGAAGGTTGCTAAATCAACAGTGAGACAAGAACTTTACAGCCATTTAACTACTGATATTCAACCAATGCACTCACGGACGAATAATAAAATAACTATCTGATATGTAAAGACACATTCAAGGCATTTTAGTCTTATCTTATCTTATCTTCCTTAAGTTATACCACACACACACACACATGAGGCACTGTCGTTATCCTACCTTTATACGTACCGTAAGTGGGGCCCAGTCACAGACAATTCTTGTTTGTATTCTACGGTCAAACCTCTTATCACGTGGGTCACTAAAGAAAGCCCCACCCCACCCACTGTCCACAAGATAAAACACTCGGTTTAGACATGAACCGTATCTTAACGCTGTATTTAAATTATTAACATTCATAATCAATGTTCCCTCTAAGTCTAAGGTTCTTTGGTCCAGGAGCAAAATAACAAACTCCAAAATTCACACTTTTTTTTTGTCTGTGCACAAGAAACATATATTTTATTATCCGTAGCAAAATTTGCTGCGCGGAAATTCAAAATCCCTACTCGGCGTCGGTTAGATATATGCGCAACCGCGCAGCTTAAAGGGACCATGTCAACATGGATCACAAGGATGGCATAAGACATCCAACAAGAAGCAGCTGTGACATATTCAACAGATTAAGTATCTCAAGCCTTATGTATAGCGACCTCATCCCTCCACACACACCACAATCCGGCGACTATTTACCCCACACGTCCCACACCCTTTTTAAATATTCAATTTTTTAAAATATTTTTTTTTGGGGGGGGGGAACTCCAGCAATCAGCAAGCTCACGTCATTAAGTCAACAAAAGACATTGACTCCACTCGGCTGTTTATTTTCTTACAGTCGGCTTTCGATGGTATCGCCCATGGCCCGCACCTTGTGCAAAGTTTCCAAACTTTCAGGGGTTGCTATGACAACAAACACTGGAAGAACGTTACTTAGGTGAGAACATCAAACGTTCTGCTCCCAGCGTCCTATCAGATACTGGAGCAATTCATTGCCTTTCATAAGACATTTGACAACTTGTCCAAATATCCCCCAACCCACCACTAGCCAGAAGCTCGATTTCCGCGCTGACAAACCACCAGGGCCGCGAGTCTCAACTTGGTGGTCAGAGGGGTCGAGGATCGAAATTTTGTCCATCAACAGATGTTTAGTAGACAAGAAAATATTATTATAATATTGAATTAAGTATTAGTTCTGAACTGCCTCTTGAATAGACAGTATTTCATAAGTTGCTTTTATCTCATAACTTAGAGACCGTGACATGCTTAGGGAGACCCTGAGACAGAAAACAATGACAGCGGCTTTACAATGCTATGACACGGCATTTGGTTAGATGGATATCACGTGACGTAGCTATCACGTGACGTAGCTATCACGTGTCGCTGTTACTCTGTAATGCCTCCTAACAAATTTAAGTGATTAAAAGCATAAGTGCGCCTGTGGGAATGGGCTTTGAGGGCTGGTAATTTGAGCAAAGACAACAATTGGTAGTGGGAATGGGCTTTGAGGGCTGGTAATTTGAGCAAAGACAACAATTGGTAAACATCAGAGACTGGCAGAGTAGAAGATCAGATCATGTAATGCATTGAGCAAATAACTCCTCTAAAAAAACTTATAATAACTAAATTTCTACTATATTTTTTTAAATTTAAGCGCTCGTAAAATGAGATACGTGCATTGGTCCCCATATATTGATATCATTGCCTTATATCACCCTTATGGGTTTCTCCCCTGTGATTATTGTCAGCTTTCATTTAAACATATGCACTTTTCCCCAAATTCTGTTTACATTGTGTCGAATACCCAACCAGCAAAACTATTCTATACAATGTGAAACTAAAAATTAAAGGAAGCTAAAACCATGAAGCTTAAGAGTCAGCGGTGGTTTAAGAAACGCGGTGGACCAGTGGCCTTTTATGTAATACCATTCAATGAGTCCTATACTTATGAATATACGAGAACTAACGAACTACTTTTAACTGTGTGAGCAGGCTTAACAGCATTCTATTACAATCTTGTATTTGTATCACTTCTGCGAGCAGGCATAACATAGCTTTCTGTTATAATCTTGTATTTGTATCACAGTCTTAGAATAAACCACAGTGCACATTCCTAGCACCAATGCTTTTGTTATTTATTAAGCAGTATGGGGTATGGTGAACACCACATTCCCAGAGCCGCCGACTCCACCGTTTAGGCTTGTGCCATAACAAACGAATCGGAAGATGCTAAAAGATATCACGGTTAGTGGCTACGCGGGTACAAAGGGGCGATATTGTCCTGGCGACCATGGTTTTGTCATTATGAACATAACTTATCGTAGTTCTCACCACGGCCTACTTTATCTACACGGAAATCGACACCCATCTCAGGGCCCACGGAAGTAGAAGGGGTAGAATTAGTGTGGATAGAAGGGGGCAGGTGTGTGCGGTGTCTCGTTCACTCTCTCCACTCACCCATCCAATAGTTTCCATTTTGACAATTGGAATGTCAAGAAGGGCGGTGCACATAAGATGAACAGCTCGGACCAGAGAGTTTGGTTGTGGAGATTTTAAATAACTTGACATAACAAGGTTGTCTCGTGGTTTTACAGATGGCTATGAACAAAGTAAAGACTTTACGTTAAGCAAGTATCCCTGTGAACAATGTATGGTATCTCATCAATATCGTCAACATCAAACCACTAATATTTCTAAGGAGTTTATCCACTGAGAATGCTGCAACATTAAGATCGGAGAACACTTTCATAAAAGATGTAAACTATTATTAATGATTTTTTTTCCTTTCTTGTTTTGTAAACCAATTACACCGATAATTCTATTATTTTTTTTTAAAATCCAAAACCTAACTTGTTTCAATGTTTATTTTGCTTTAAGCAGAACAGTTTATTTTGTTTTACTGTGTCCGCCTAGTTTCTTAGATAACAATCCTGTACGAGTAATACATAGACGAATCATGAACGAACACAAACAAATTCCCTCAACTAAAAAAACGTGCATTAGAGGAGGCAAAGATTCCAGTTTATGTTCTGATTACCGACGCCCATCCAACAGGTGAGTGAATGAATCACAGCCAGTCTCCCCCACCCCTGGCAATCAGCGCCATCAGATTTAATATTTTTCTCTGACCTATCTCACGACACGCAGGCATCGCGATACTACCATATCAGAGCCGATGTTTACCTGGGCTATCATTCATCCGTCCGTACCTTCGATATACCTTGATAAATCAGGATGTGCGTCATACTGAAAAGGTGAGATTATAAATTAGGTGCCATTAAAAAAAGAGTATGTGGATATATGTTAGGACTTTTGAAAATCTCTAGAGGAGTTTCTGTTGATGGTTCTGTGTATGCTTACGTTGGACCAACAGTGAGTCATTAGGCGCTGGTGTAGAGTCATGAAGTTTCGGTTAATGGAGGAGCCAAAATACGCTCTAACTCTGATGAGATGTTTCGATCTGTTAAATGTGAAAACAGGCTTTTCCATTTAGAGAGTTTAGAGAGATGCGCATGTCAGACAAACCAACACCACTGTCACATCTAAAGTTGTGGAAATTTACCGAAAATCAGCATGAGTTATAATTTAATTTCCATTCAAGATTTTATTTAAGATAAACTTTAGATACCGACAATAAAGACCACGAAACCCGACTAACCAGCACTTAAAGTCCAAGTCGTGTAACGTTTGTGTTTGTCCCTCAACCTGACTGTCTCTCTACTTATCTGAACGCACCCAGACACCCGGTCCTTCAAGGTCGACTGTCAAACACACTCACCTCCGAAATGTTGAGAACTTAGATTTCAGGATGTTGAGAACTTAGATTTCAGGATGTTGAGAAAGTATATACATTTCTTATAATAATAAACATTCATCAAGTTGGGGAGATGGAAAGTCTTAACAGAGTTTAATAATAGCCCGCGGCCAACGAGTGTGTGAACCTGTGCAATGAACTTGAGAATTGTGCTTCTGGATGCATTTATTAGACATACTTTCACGCAAGAAGTACATATGGCAAGGCCTTATCTGCAACATGCGCTGGGGTAACTCTTACATCGAGATTTTGAAATTTTACATGAATGAAATTGTGAGGGAGTCTAATGTAGTGGCAGAGGGAAAGTCAACTGTGTACTCGTCAACGTCGGTGATTCTACCCTGTATAGTGGTCAATGTTAGTGTATAAAGTAGAGGTCAATACACAATGTAGGAAATGCTACCACTACAATCAATGTATGGGTCAAGGAGGAGACATCAAGCCTTTCATTACTTGCTTTAGTTTTCCTTATGATTGTAAAGAATCTGTATAGGTAACTGAGTAGAATGGTGTTTTAAGTCTTGCCATGGAAATGAAGCACGTGAAGTTTGAAATCAAGACAATGGCACTGGTTTAAAACACCTAACATACCTTACTATGGCTTGTTGATAAATTAAAACCAAAGTGACGTCACACTTGACCACTTCGCCTGATACGTTAACATATAAGTGACTTGCGTTCAAGTCTCCACCACCCTGTATTAAATAAAACACTGTCCCCAATTACTGGGCGGTGTCCAACAGATATTTATTCACTGCGGGCGTGTGGGTCAAATAAAATCAAATCAAGTTCTTCCCAGATTGTCTTACACGTTGACAATAAATTAACCCGGAATGAGAATTTAACAAAAAAAACCAGCACAATGAAAATGTGAAGGAACAAACCAAGTGATTCTTTCAATTTTTTATATTTTTTTTAGGACGCCACATAAAAAGGAAGGAGGGCGGGTAAGTTGAGAAATGAAGCTTGCGTCGTGTGAACGAAATGATGGATCAACAACTTCCTCTTGTAGCTGGCTTAAGTTTCAGAGGTTCTCAGGTCTCGTTACCAGTTCTCAGCTCTATCAATTTCATTGAGGTGTTTGACTGTATGGTAGGGACTTTTAGCAGCGCCGCGTTACAAAACATCAATGACAATAATATTAAGTGTTTAAATATGAGAAGAAATTTCACTCGAAGTTTAAAGAAGTAAGGGGGCCGTCCATAAAGTATGTCACGCTCCAGAGGGGGGGGGAGAGGTTGTAAGAACGTGTGACAGTATGTGACTGGGGGAGGGGGGTCCGGCCATGTGTGACGTCACGGTGTTTTATATTAAATTTTAATTATTTTGTTAATTAAAAAAATTATTTTTTGTTCGAAAGTGTGACGTACTTTAGGGGGGGTGGAGCGAGATTTGTGACAGGGGGAGGGGGGAGTTAAATTTTTCAAAAATAGGGTGACGTACTGTATGGACGGCCCCTACCACATATATAGAAGACCTCACGCTTTTAGGATTGAGAATAAGGGAAGCAACGACATTTATCATAATTCTTTATAAAACTACAAAGGGTATATAATATATCTTTTTTTGGATATAAAGCTATTGTGTGAAATAATGTCAACCTTAATGTAAACCTTAATGTAAACTTCTATTTGTGACTAGAACAACACATGCTGAAACCTATCTGGGAAGGTTAAACTGGTGCGAGAATCCACAGATCTCTGTCTATTTATGTGTTTCCCAATGTAAAATAGGCCAATTGTTGAGGCCATCACCCCTCCCCCCGCCTCTGACTAGTACTTGTTTATAACACGAAGGCCCCTCGTTTAGGGTGGACCGCCACGCGCCTCGATGTTAATGCCATTGGGAAGCCCCCTAAGGGCCGTGGTGTGGGACCATTGAAAACAGTGTCAGTCAGCGAGACAATGAACTGTAAAAAAAAGTCATGGACAAAAGCCACGAAGACAGTGATAATACACAAGGAGGAGAGTTTAACGTGTCGGTGGATCAGGTTTCGAACCCAGAACCCTGAGGCACGAGCCCCTAAATCCACAACAACGGAAATTGGGGCCAAAAGGGACAACCCCGACACGGGGGGGGGGATGAGGATATGCAAACCACGTGATCAATGCTTGCAGGCAGATCCAAACGGTTGGCTTTTGGTTTGGTCATGTCAAGTCTCAGGCTGGTCACAGAACGTTTTAAAAAAATGTTTTAAAGGCTAATAAAATACAAATACTAACATGTGGGAAATTTTTTAACTCGGCGACATTCAAAATTTTAGTGGTTCAAACGAAACAAGTTTAAAGAATTATCAATACAGTTTTCGAGCAAACTCCTTTCCTTCACCACATCCTAAAATCTTAGTTATGAACCAATGGTAAATATAAGAGAATAGAAACATTTTTTTAAAACACACTTTTTTCGTATCCCCCCCCCCATTACTCGCCATCCAAATCGCTCTCTCGGCCTATCACACCGGAGATGTAGTCATAATCTCTGATGCGTTAAGCATGACAAAAAAGTACGCACGGACTTTCAAAAACTATGGATTGGACACTCGAGGAAGTTTTCGTTCTTTGAATAAACTAAAGGTTAAACTTATGAATTAAGTAAAAATAATGTGAACTAGGTTTATAGACAGGTATGTATAAAACTGAACGATGAGTTTCATTTTGGACATTTCAAAGAAAAAACCCAAGATATTCCACGTTATTTTATTAGATACAAACTGATTGTGATTTTTCTAGTTTCCGCCGGATAAACCAAAGATCACCAAGATGTTTGGCTGACAATAGGCAACCATTTTAGCCATCAGTTGGTTTCAAGAAACAAGGACATACAGTATTATATTCAAAGAATCCAAAATGTATCCTGAAATAATCCTAAATGAATACACACTTGCATTAAGGTCGGTGAAAGATAATTGGTTAGTCAATAAAACATATTATGGCAATACTAGCATTGTACTGGTTCAATATCTCCATTCTGTATAACTTTGGTTAGTCAATACATATTAATGGCAATACTAGCATTCTACTGGTTCATTATCTCCATTCTATATAACTTTGGTTAGTCAATACATATTAATGGCAATACTAGCATTCTACTGGTTCATTATCTCCATTCTATATAACTTTGGTTAGTCAATACATATTAATGGCAATACTAGCATTGTACTGGTTCAATATCTCCATTCTGTATAACTTTGGTTAGTCAATACATATTAATGGCAATACTAGCATTCTACTGGTTCATTATCTCCATTCTATATAACTTTTGTTAGTCAATACATATTAATGGCAATACTAGCATTCTACTGGTTCATTATCTCCATTCTATATAACTTTGGTTAGTCAATACATATTAATGGCAATACTAGCATTCTACTGGTTCAATATCTCCATTCTGTATAACTTTCCCAATCACAACATGTATGAACATGTTATTTGATCAATCACACTAAATGACACGCATGCAAGAGTTAATTATAGATAAATAAATAAATCAGAGAACTATATTTGTTTAATTAATTGCTTTATGAGTATTTTGAAGATAAAAAAGCTTAAAATAATTTTTTTAAAATAAAAATATCCAGTGCCTGCAATGATTTCTTCCTTTACTTTAAAGGATAGTTGAATTTAAAAAACAAAAAACAAACAAACAAAAACAACGTTATTCTTAAAAATATTGTAAAAATACGTCACGAAACAGTGCCTCAAAACAGTTTAGTTCTATATCATAGTATGACAGCAAGACGTCAGCAGCCTCACATGCCTCATCTCATATGATTTCCACCAAACCCACCCAGTTGTTTCCCATGCCTCATCTCACATGATTTCCACCAAACCCACCCATTAGTTTCCCATGCCTCACCTCACATGATTTCCACCAAACCCACCCAGTTGTTTCCCATGCCTCACCTCACACGATTTCCACCAAACCCACCCAGTTGTTTCCCATGCCTCACCTCACATGATTTCCACCAAACCCACCCAGTTGTTTCCCATGCCTCACCTCACATGATTTCCACCAAACCCACCCAGTTGTTTCCCATGCCTCACCTCACATGATTTCCACCAAACCCACCCAGTTGTTTCCCATGCCTCACCTCACATGATTTCCACCAAACCCACCCAGTTGTTTCCCATGCCTCACCTCACATGATTTCCACCAAACCCACCCAGTTGTTTCCCATGCCTCACCTCACATGATTTCCACCAAACCCACCCAGTTGTTTCCCATGCCTCACCTCACATGATTTCCACCAAACCCACCCAGTTGTTTCCCATGCCTCACCTCATATGATTTCCACCAAACCCACCCAGTTGTTTCCCATGCCTCACCTCACATGATTTCCACCAAACCCACCCAGTTGTTTCCCATGCCTCACCTCATATGATTTCCACCAAACCCACCCAGTTGTTTCCCATGCCTCACCTCATATGATTTCCACCAAACCCACCCAGTTGTTTCCCATGCCTCACCTCACATGATTTCCACCAAACTCACCCAGTTGTTTCCAAAGCTCAAAGCTGTAGAGACCAATGATTCAGCCGACACCCCTCCTGTCCAAACATTTCATGATTCCAATTCAACCTCGATGCTTTATTATTGCTGCAAGCATTCAATACCACCAAGGCATCGTGTTCGAATGTGACATTTATCACCGTGATAAATATGATGTGTACCTCTACCCCCTCGCGCTGCTGGGACGAAAGATCCCATTAATGTTACTGAACAGGAAGGGGGACACGCACACACACTCGTGTACCGGGATGTGAGCGCTTTGCCACGTCACCGCGGTAACCTTTACCCTCATGACTCGAGTGACGTACGCTTACGCGGTCAATGTATCGGGTTCAGAGGTCATGTTCTACACCAACAAGATTAGTGAATCACCTGCCATTTTATTTCTACATCTTGAAGTAGCCTAGAAAAAAGTTAAATCTCTTGAGGTCGTAGTCAATCCGTCCCGAGCCATTGTTTTCATTAGAGCTAAACTGTTCTTAAAAAATTCCCCATAAAAACGAAAATCTCTTTATATATATATATATATATATATAATATATATATATATATATATATATATATATATATATATATATATATATATATATATATATTATATATATATATATATATATATATATATATATATATATATATTAGGGCTGCGGAAATAATCGATTAATTTCTCGATTAATCGTTAAAACTTTTATCGATTAAATAACGATTAAAAATAATTTTAATTGATAAAAATTCGATTAAAATGTAAGAAAATATTTATAATATTTTTTAAAATTTTTATTAATAAATAATAATTTATTAATAATTAAAAATAATTTATATATATTTTTTTACGTACAAACATCTCCCGCGTAATATCAAAATTTATTTTTATTAATGTATGTTGACCGGCAGACGTCAACTATAAAATGGCTGACAGCCAGAGCCGTCTTTACACCATTTTGGCGGGCAAAGCAATAGTGTTGGGCCCTTCCCCCGCAGGAATAAAAAAATGAATATACATGGAGCCCATATGCTCGTGGGCCCCCGGGCAAATGCCCAACGGGCCTATGCGTTACGACGGCCCTGCTGACAGCATCAGCGCAGTTAAATTTAAACATATAACTAGAAAGTTGAGCAAATATGTTGTTTTTAAGCTAATTGCGGATGGCAAAGTCGAAGATGGTGAAAACGTTTACTGTGTCCACTGCCATAAACAATTCTCTTTTAAAGGATCAAATACATCGCTGACGTACCACATTCAGCACAAATCAAGTATCAACACATTGTATGAAATTTAGTTCAAAATATTCTTAATTTTCAATGTCCGTGAGAAATGTTCTGTTTAATGACGTCATAAATTTCTATTTTTTGTTTTAATCGAAATTATCGATTAATTAATCGATAATTTTTCAAAAGTCAACGATTAAATTTAAATTAATCGATAACAGCCCTAATATATATATATATATATATATATAAATAATGGTTTGAATTTTAAAAAACAGTATCGGTAAGACTGTCAACATATTTAGGGCAGCAGTCCTAACACATGTATTTAAAAATCAGAAACAAACTTCCATTCAACATGTTGTTATCAAACTCCTGGAAACATTTCTACATGTCTATTGCTCCCCCCCCCCACACACACACAAGTTCTTTTCTTTCCTTCTGTTTAAACAATACACAGACTGTAAATGCACAGAAAACAAGCGGAATATAGTAAGGCGCACAAAGGACCAGAACGTGCATAGTTTTTTTTATTGTTGTTGTTTTGTTGCCGCTGACACCTTGCCTAATTTGTTTGGCGTACACACTCTCCGTGTTGCTAAACAATGCTAGTAATTAACACCAACCAACAGAGATGGACCGGACAACAAAAAGCGGTGAGTGATAAATGTTGAGTCGCCACGCCCCTTGCCCCAACAGGAGGTGCGCACGCGTCTTCAGCTTTACAACTGAGACGGTAATATGATAGGGCGTAGAGGGGTACTACCGTGTTAGCCAATTGGCACGGTCGGGTGGGGAAGGCAGAATAGGTTTATTTTAAGAGATTGTCAAAAAAAGTTAAAGACAATAATTGTTTGCGCGTGCCATTTGGTCCTATGTGCACAACAGAGCTCCCGTGTCGGAGCCTGATCCCCAGTCACACCGATAGTTTTCGTCGACCGTCGGTCTGACACTAGATTAACACGACTCAGTTCAAACCCCAGTCCATGAAATGATAGCTTGTCACGTGACACTGGGGGCGTTCATGACACTCAACTTTCGCTACTTCCACACAACATTGACTTTTCTGGGACACGTTAACTGAAAAAGACGTTGTTTAACATGTAACACAAGTAAACAAATATGAGATCAAATATTGTTTCCCGGTAACAACTATCAATATACTGTTGAGTATTTAAAAGTTGGTCGTCTCGTTTCTACGGTTGGATTAACCTTAACATCTTTAGCTAACTTGTGTGAAATCAAGTTTCCACCGGGACATACTGTGTTGAATTTAAACTTTACTTATGAATTTAATCTTGCCGGGAATCATTAAGATTTGAAACTGTTGGACTATTATTGACAAACTGAACTTTTGGTCTATTGTTGACCAACTGGACTTATGGTGTATAGCTGACCCAATGAACTTTTGGGTTATAGCTGACCAATTGAACTTTTGGTCTATTGTTAACTAATTGAGCCAATTATTTGTTGCCCAATTTAACTGTTGGTCTATAGCTGACCCGTTGAACTGTTGGTATATAGCTGACATATTCAGTCTCTTACGATTACAATATAAGTTGAAATGTGGTAAGAAATGTATAAAGTATCCTGAATACCATAACGGAAGTCGACCGAGGATGTGTGTTAAAGACAGCACAGCAAGCATTTTGTATTGCTTTAAATTTAAGTTTGAAAACGTGGCGTTCTTATGTGAAGAAGAGTTTTTTTCTCCAGCTGGTATAAGTTGTGTTGTCTGTACAAACTTTTACGGAGCTTCGACTTAACATTGTCAACAACACTGCTTTAGTTTCAATAATGTTACCGTGTTTTTACCTCTACAAATAACTTGTTTGAAACATAAATTAACACACATACTCAAATAAATTTAGTTATATCTTTGTGTTTTGTGTGTGAAAATAATTAATTCCATATCACTTTTAACGATAAGAATATATGAACATTGTGAAAAGGCCACAATTTTATCCAAACATTCATTAAAAGCCTGTCATGATAAATAAACACCACCACCCGTCCCCCGCCTCCCAAAATTTGCAGTCACGTCAAAGCGACAGAAGTTCATTGGGCGTCATCGTCATCAATCCAGACTGCGATGAGACGGACAAGCGTGTTCAGCCACCTACCACAATTAACACCCCCGGCGCTCCAAATGGTGCCGGGAGCCCGGACTGCGCTCTGACAGCTTTCGTGCACACCGTCAGCCCATCTGTAATGTAACTTTATAACTTTTTTTTTCTCAGTTTTTGCAAAGTGAATGGCATTTTATATTTTCAAGAAAGATGATACAATGATAGAACCCCGATATAATGATGAGCGCAGTTGAAAGGTCAGGGACCATTTTCATAATTGCCGGTACGTGTGCGAGCAGATGACTTTAAGAGCAGTTCACTTGAACGCGTCCCTAAAACTATACACCACTTATCAACCTTTTAGGTATCGGCTTCCGTTAACTCATTCGATATAATTCTTAACCCCCATGATGGATTATTGAAACATTCAAACAATTTTCTTTAAAATCACATTTTAAAAGATTAAATAATAAATTTAAAAAAATAAAATAAAATAATAGAAAAAACAACGTTCCAACACAAAAGTCAGAATAGGAAGAAGTCATAAGTTCAAAGTTCATCTTTAGGGTCAATGTTCGTGACCCATATAACACTAATAATAATTATTGAATTACTGAATAAATCGTCATAATTTGAGGACCTTTGATTCAGCAGCCAAGCATATAAGTGTATCAATCAATATATAACAAAGTACTGCATTATAATGAAGACAAAAGTAGAGCGCGATAAAGTTAGCCTTGTACTTGTATTGATATGAATACAACTCCAGCATACCTAACAAAAACATTCACTTAAGATAAATGTTCTATTCTATACTAATCTCTTACTCCAAACCACAGACACAAACGTCTTATGGAAAAAAAATATGAAGAAAATGTGCTAATTCTCGTGACTGTAATCTGGTGATAAATCAGATTTCTCAGCTTTGTATCAGCGAGCATGCACTGGATCATCTGGGGGGGGCACAAGCCGTGTCAAAGGCACAAGGGAGAGAAAATGCATGTCGCCCAAAACAAAGATTATCATTTAATTATAAACAATGCGTTTGTTGTTCCATTGATTTTGAAAGATTGGGAGCTAGATTAAAGGTTTTACTTTTATCATAAGCTTAAGACTATTTTTTTTTAAATTGTTATTATGCGGGACGTACAATTTTAAATGCTTAGTTGTGGCCTTTAGCTTTAGACTAAATGTTTCGTTTTATCCAGGACGTGGGCACTACGAATGTTTAGTGTGGCTGCATGAGCTATTAAAATATTTATTTGTGGCCATGAGCATTGGAGAAAAGTTTACTTGCGGCCATGAGGTATTGAAGAAGTTTTGGCGAAGACATAAGTAGTAACTGATTATTATTGGTCACTAGCTACATACTAAATGTTTTGTTATTGTCATGCGAGATTTGGATCTCAGAACCTTGAAAAGTCAAATACATCACTCGAGTGTCAGAGTCACAGGAATAATAGTAAAACGTTTTATCACACACTGAAGGACAGGAACAAATTCAAAGAATAACAGTCACAGAAAAAAGTTTTATCACAGACTGAAAGACAAAAAATGGAAGCCAAGTGATTATAGGAAGAAGAGTAATTTGATGACAATGAGAAAACCAGCACACAACAAATGTATGCATGGACGACAATTATAGCAATAAAACCAGCACACAACAAATGTATGCATTGACGACAATTATAGCAATAAAAATAGCATACAACAAATGTATGCATTGACGACAATTGGGGCCGGGGGCCGAAAAACACTTTTTTTCCCTCATGTGGGCAAAATATGAAAATCACTAATTCTCCTATTTCACGAGTAGGCAGAAGCATGAAACTTTGGGAATTTGTTGAGTACAATCCCGCGATGGTAACGGGCGAAAAAAAAATTATCACTTCCTGGGGTCCGGGGGCCCAGATGAAGTTTTTTCCTTATATGAGCTATATAAAAACTAAAAATCACCAATTCTCCTATTTCACGAGTAGGTAGAAGCATGAAACTTGGGGTAGTTGTTAAGTACACTTCCATGATGGTAACAGGTAAAAACAATATTTAAATTATCACTAACTGGGGGCCGGGGGCCCAAATGTAGTTTTTTCTTATATTAAAACTGACTCATCACTAATTCTCCAACTTCCCGTGTAGGTAGAAGCATGAAACTTTGGGAAGTTGTTGAGTAGCCTCTCTCGATGAAAATTGGAGTAAAAGAATTTTAAAATTCACCTTCATGGGGGCCGGGGGCCAAAAGTTATTTTTTCTAATATGGCCTATATAAAATGTGAATATCACTAATTCTCCTATTTCCCGAGTAGGCAGAAGCATGAAACTTTGAGAAGTTGTTGAGTACAAGCCCGCGATGGTCACGTGCGAAAAATATTTAAATTATCACTTCCTGGGGGCCGGGGCCCAAATGAAGTTTTTCCCTAATATGAGCTATATAAAAACTAAAAATCACTAATTCTCCTATTTCCCGTGTAGGTAGAAGCATGAAACTTGGGGTAGTTGTTAAGTACACCTCCACGATGGTAACAGGTAAAAACAATCTTTAAATTATCACTTACTGGGGGCCGGGGGCCAAAATGTAGTTTTTTCTTATATTAAAACTGACTCATCAATAATTCTCGGATTTCCCGTGTATGTAGAAGCATGAAACCTTGGGAAGTTGTCATGTAGCCTCTCTCGACGACAAATGGCGAAAAAGAATTTTAAAATTCACCTTCATGGGGCCAGGGGCCCAAAATCTTTTTTTTCTTCCATAGACTATATAAACATTTGAAAATCACTAATTCTCCTATTTCCCGAGTAGGTAGAAGCATAAAACTTTGGGAAGTTGTTGAGTTCACTTCCACGATGGTAACAGGCGAAAAAATATTCAAATTTTCTCTTACTGGGACCCAGGGGCCCAAATGTAGTTTTTTCCTTATATGAGCTATATAAAAACTGAAAATCACTAATTCTCCTATTTCCTGTGTAGGAAGAAGCATGAAACTTTGAGTAGTTGTTAAGTAATATTCTGCGATGGTAAATGGTTTTAAAAAAACTATATAAATTATCACTTACTGGGGGCCGGGGGCCCAAATGTAGTTTTTTTTCCTTATATTAAAAAACTGACTCATCACTAATTCTCCAATTTGTCGTGTTGGTAGCAACATGAAACTATGAAGAGTTGTTAAGTACTCTTCCGCAATGGTAACAGGCGAAAAAGAATTTTGAAATTCACACTCATGGGGGCCGGGGGCCCAAAAGCGTTTTTTTTCCCTTATTCTGGCTATATAAAAATTAAAAATCCCTTATTCTCCTATTTCCCGAGAAGGTAGAAGCATGAAACTTTGGGTAGTTGTTGGATAACATTCCGCGATGGTAACAGGTGAAAACAATTATATAAATTATCATCTACTGGGGGACCGGGGGCCCAAATTTAGTTTTTTTCTAATATTAAAAACTGACTCACCACTAATTCTCCAACTTTCCGTGAAGGTAGAAGCTAAAACTTTGGGAACTTGCTTAAAAAACTGTTATGACGATAATTGGCGGAAAAACAAATTTCACTCATGGGTGGCCGGGGGCCCAAAACTTTGGGAAGTTGTTGAGTACCCTCCCGCAATGGTAGCAGACAAAAAAAAATTAAATTATAAGCTCGATAGGATTACTGGAAGTGTGTCATTTTTTACTTTTCGTTTTATTTTTCTGCGGGACTACGACAGACAGACAGACAAGACGGTGAAGTTTAATATATGTATTATATCCATCATGATCCAGATTGAAATCAATTGGTGTTTTGAATTTGTGATATGCGGGTTCTCAACGCTTACTGAAATTCTAACTTCCGCAGCAGAGCGCGGGGATTTTGCTAGTTATAGCAATAAAACCAGCACACAACAAATGTATGCATTGACGACAATTATAGCAATAAAACCAGCACACAACAAATGTATGCATTGACGACAATTATAGCAATAAGTCAATAAAAAAAGTAGATAAGTCTGAAAGTAAGACATTTCAGAAAATAATGTTGTTTTCTTATTCTAACAAAAAGAGTAGCACGGGCAAACTGATCAATTCTGACTGGACGCGGGAACGAATTCATTTGTTTACGTCCAGGGAGAGTCGAGGTCAATGATGCTTGGTTTCCGTGGTGGTTGCTTTCTTCTTGGGATGGCGAATGGGTTTAACTTGGCTGCTTCAACTGTGGGATATGTGAAGGGGTGATTGATCGGTAGAAGAAGCTCTATTTTCACAGACACACCCATTATATCAACAAACAAAAACAAAACATATACCCGAGACGAGAGTCAAATCAAAATCATTTTGGGTTGAGAGTTTTGTCTCTCACAATAATTTCTTTGTATGCAGTCTGCAATATTTGCTTCATAATAGCAATGTAAATAATTATATTGTTAAAAAAAATCACGGAATGGAAGTCGACATTATGTCTACATAACACATACCTTTTAAACATCAATGGAGAATACAACAGTTACAGTTAACATAATGGTACTCTAGGACATTTGTTTTCACTTAGTGACTCCATTTCTCCTCATACATTTTCTTAATCCAAAGACATTTCTGTATTGCATTGTTGTTGTTTTCTTTATTTCTCAACCCCTTCCCTCACAAACACATATACAAACATTTCCCAACAACCTTGCAAAACCATCAAGGAACAATGACATAAAAATGTGTTTTTTTTTGTTTTTTTTTGGTTTTTTTAAAAATCAAATCAAAACTTTAATTTTAATACACTTTTATGGATACTTGAAAAAAAATTGTTTAAAACCAATGACTTCCATAGAATTGCCCCCGACTACCGTTCAATTCCAACAGGAAACAGACTCGCGGTAAAGGAAATAAATTATTCCCGGTATCTACGCCCCTTGCCTCGTGTGCACACGGTTACAAGTTTTGGCTTGATAATTAAATATCTACATTGCACTTGCGCCATAAACCATCATAGAGGTGAACAACTAGGGCGCATTATTTGTAATTTTATGTGTCATAAATTTCAGGTAATTTGCACCTTGACTGGGCCCTGATGACAGCAGGCTTCAACGATGATAATTGAGAATAGCGTTTTTGGATTGAGAGTAAATCTCAGCTTATATATTTAACATCTAATTGAACTCTGTCAGGGAAGCATACAAATCTAAGTGAATATTATAAATAGTAAATGAAAATAAATTTGTGATATACATTGAAGAAATACCTTTCTTTTGTATCTTTATAAAAGTAATGCTGTCAAGCACTTTACTTTGTAATAGTACATATTTGGCATTAACTTTCCTGTAATATTTACATTTATTCCAAGAGCCTGTTAACGGTGTCTCGTTTTTAACGCGTAGCTAATAACGTTGAAATAGCCACCATAGGAGCTCCAGTAGCTTAAAATAAATCTGGACACGTTACAAATAATGCCGACCACTATCCTAGAGCCTGGTGTACGGGAAGGGGGCCTGTGTGGCGCGGGGGAGCGGGCTAGGTGGGTCAAAAGTTGAATTTGAAAGACGCGGCCCGGGCTTTGAAGCTCACGTTTACACAGGTTATCTCGGCTCACCGATTAATTTCAGGTAGAAGTGGCGGAGATAAGTTCAGGTAAATGGGAGATAACGCCCGCAGACAGATGGGACGCAGGGTCGGTCCGTGGGAGATAAGAAATGGAGCACTTCCTGTGAGCAGCCGACATCCCGCGGCCAGGTCTGTTGTCTGGTGGAACTTCATTATTGCTCTACCTAGTGAGACTTCGCAAAGACAGTGTGAGAAAGTAAGGTCAATCTTAGGTAAATTATCGTTTAGCGGATCATGCCGCCATCTTTGTTTATATGAAAGCATCTGAAGCACTATAACTAAACCTAACCCTAATTTCTTTAATACCTTCCATTTTTGAAAACATTCACTTTTAAATTTTTTTAAACTAAACCATCTAGCACAAATCGGGCTGTGCATACAGTTTCACACCTAGCAGTAAAACCGTCCTCGACGCGGCCGCCATCTTTGATCCGTTAAACGATAATTAGCCCAATCTTACTATAAATGTCCTCCAGTGGGAGAAAGTAAGGTCAATCTTACTATAAATGTCCTCCAGTGGGAGAAAGTAAGGTCAATCTCATTATAAATGTCCTCCAGTGGGAGAAAGTAAGGTCAATCTTACTATAAATGTCCTCCAGTGGGAGAAAGTAAGGTCAATCTTACTATAAATGTCCTCCAGTGGGCGAAAGTAAGGTCAATCTCATTATAAATGTCCTGCAGTGGGAGAAAGTAAGGTCAATCTCATTATAAATGTCCTCCAGGGGGAGAAAGTAAGGTCAATCTTACTATAAATGTCCTGCAGTGGGAAAAAGTAAGGTCAATCTTACTATAAATGTCCTGCAGTGGGAGAAACTAAGGTCAATCTCATTATAAATGTCCTGCAGTGGGAGAAAGTAAGGTCAATCTCATTATAAATGTCCTCCAGTGGGAGAAAGTAAGGTCAATCTCATAAATGTCCTGCAGTGGGAGAAAGTAAGGTCAATATTACTATAAATGTCCTCCAGTGGCAGAAAGTAAGGTCAATAACATTATAAATGTCCTGCAGTGGGAGAAAGTAAGGTCAATCTCATTATAAATGTCCTCCAGGGGGAGAAAGTAAGGTCAATCTTACTATAAATGTCCTCCAGTGGGAGAAAGTAAGGTCAATCTTACTATAAATGTCCTGCAGTGGGAGAAAGTAAGGTCAATCTTACTATAAATGTCCTGCAGTGGGAGAAAGTAAGGTCAATCTTACTATAAATGTCCTGCAGTGGGAGAAAGTAAGGTCAATCTTACTATAAATGTCTTGCAGTGGGAGAAAGTAAGGTAAATCTCATTATAAATGTCATCCAGTGGGAGAAAGTAAGGTCAATCTTACTATAAATGTCCAGCAGTGGGAGAAAGTAAGGTCGATCTTACTATAAATGTCCTGCAGTGGGAACATCGAGTCAGAACTTTGCAAGGCAGAATGAGATGCACTTAAGTGAGTGAATTTCTTCAAATTATGAGCAGGTTAATTAATGGATTTATTTTCCCTATCTAAAAACTTGGTATAAGCAAGGTAATTTTGTTTGAACTGTTAGCCAACTCAGTGTTATTTCCTTACTATTATATTATCTGATAATGACATTGTGTAGATAAGGTATTTTTTAAAAGAATAATATGAGGGAGCAGAGACTCATGATAACAAAAAAGTACTGGCAGACCAAATGACATTAATTTAACATTTTACATAAAAATTTCTTTATGTATAATTTATCATGAAAGTTACAGTTATCATAAAGTATAAGTTAACGAATATTTAAAATTCTAATAATTATTCGTAGATAGATTATTGTGAAAATTGAGAACTCTATCCTCTAATACCCTTCAAGTTGTCCCGTGTTACACTGGCAGAGGGCAGTAACTGAAATTTTGAGAGAAGGAGGGTTCGTTCATCCTACCTGTTCTTATCTCCTGTCCCACTTTACTAAAATCTAAACGTTGAACAGGTAGCTCTTATGTTCCTCTGAAAGTACCGCCCATCCGACCGGCTTCAATAGGAACATTGAGTCCTACACCTAAGGTATATGAATACTGAACATTCAGCAATCAAGGTGGGGCCCTGTCAATGTTCAACATTTAACCAATGTCTCAGTATAGAGTTATGCTCTACCAAATAAAACAACAACAACGAACAAAATATTTTTTTTAATAATAAGAGGAACAAAAATAGCTTAAGAGGTAACTGCTCGTTTAACAAAATGTCAATTTCATTAGATGATAATACAAGAGGTCTTCATAAGAACAGAAACAAATCATTTCAATGCCTCTATCTTAAGTTTGCAGTGAAGTTCCAGAAAAAGTCGTTTTTGAAATTAAATTTTCTATCAACTCTAAGAGGCGTTTTATCTAACATTACAATAGAACACCATGTCAGAAACATCATGTAATAGACAAAATACAATAGACCGCCATGTCACAAACATTATGTAATAGACAAAATACATTAGATGTAGACCCTAGACGTAGAGACCGGGGTAAATGAAAATGTATTGCTTTATTTGAATCACGAATTAAGAATGTTTAGTATTCCAAAGCTAATAAATTTATTTTTGTTAAAACCGCTCGTAGCGAGGTCAATATTAATGAGCATCCATTTTGGTCAAGACAGTAGGCCCTGTTGTAAGTTACAAACTAAAAACAAAGACATAATGACAGTAGGTATCGGCAATGAAGTAGCTTAAACTGCTTAAAGGAGAATGGAAGGGCAAAGGGTGGAGCTAACACTGGGACTTGCATGAGTGGCGTTCATCTTTCCACACAATTGACGTGCTCTTCTCAGTGTTACGGGTGCCATTGAAAGAGATAGTTCACAAGAAGGCGGCCATTTTGCAAGGTGGGGGTTACAACAAAGCGGATAAAAAGGAAGTGCAAAAAAGATGTAGAAATCTGACGAGTACAAAAGAGAAATTGCAGCGCTTTTAAAAAAAGGAAGTGTTTTTTTTTAAAGGGCAAGACCATCGGGTCGTTGGAGCAGTGCCTCTAGGGGTGGAAATTTCAACAGATGGGGTGTGGCATTGACTACACGGGCAATGTTAGCCGAGTGGGAGAAACTGAGAGGGGGGCACTGTAGAGGCGGATTCTTTCTTTCTTTTTTAAAAAATATTATTTTTTAAAAAAGAAATAAAGAAATGAAGTGTTGGGTTAAATGTTTAATTATCGGTCAGAGAGAACAAATGAGAGAGTTAATCTATATGAAATTTGAGAATAGATTGAAATTTCCGTTGGTAATATTAATTTTTACTATGAACTCCTGACATTATATAATAATACCATTTTCTCACATATTTCCAAGTTTTTGTTGTTGTTTTTTTCTTGTGTTTTAACCATAATTTTAATTAAAATAATTTGTGCCAACAAAGTTGTATTAAAAACAAAAACACCATGCATAAGACTTACATGGCGAAACATTGAACTGCCAAGTAAAGCCTTTGGAACAAACAAAAATTGTCTTATGTCTTATCTATACAGACGCTCCTTCTATACAGACGATTATTGCGTCCATAGACTATGACGGTCTGTGGCAAGTATGCAGCGTTCACAGGCCACGGCTATGAGGGTTCCACGCATTACCCAGCCACCTTAAATTCCCTAACTAGTGTTAGGTACCCATTCGGAGCTGGGTGGACTCAGGGATTCGCTAGGCCCCGGGAACAAATCCTTGCCTTCACATGGATTCGAACCCGTGACCATTAATTCACTTGTCAAATCTAAGTGGATTTGTTTGATGACAACAGCCGTGACAACTCGCAAATATGAACTTTTTGAGTATCGTGTGCTTTTGGACAAATTCTAACAATTTGGAATAAAACAATATTAGTCTTATCCTCCATGAAATAGAAGGGCATATCTGCTTAGAAGTAATATTTACATCAAAATTAGAGACTTTCGTCAAGTTTTGCTTTTTGTTTTAATTTTTTGAAATTATTTAAGCGGTATGAAAGCTTTTAATTAATGAAACATGAAACAACAATTCTTTTAATGATTCACGTAGCTTTTTGTGTTTTTGTTTGTTTTTGTATATGTGTGTGTGTGTGTGTGTGTGTGTGTGTGTGTGTGTGTGTGTGTGTGTGTGTGTGTGTGTGTGTGTGTGTGTGTGTGTGTGTGTTATGTACTGTAATTAATGTGAAAGCTAATGAATGAATTTATTACTTATACGTATGTTGATACCTTCATGTAAAGCGTTGTGAGCTTAGTTCCTTACTGGGATACAGCGCTATATAAATTATCAATTTATTATTATTATTATTATTATTAACTAGATTATTTTAAAAATGAGATTTTAAAAACAAACGGAAATTTCAATCGAAATCAAAACTACTTAACATTTACAAGATCTAGCCTGTTATAAAATCAGAACTATCAAACGAGCGTTCAGTACACCATCTAATTCAAAGAGATCTACGTACGTCATTTATGGCCGCTGTCTATCTATATTTTCGTCGCCTAACTGACAAGTCAATTCAATTACGCACATGTTTTGTTTCTTTTTTAAGAGGGACAGGGTGCGGATAAAGAAGAGAAAGGTGTCAATGAGAATTTAAGTCCAACAAGGCCGGGAGATGATCGGGTACCTTGTTCAGATACAAACGACGGATAATAAGCTTGTAATGACAACGCCCGCCGGAGGTGATCCCAACGTTGGGAATAAAATACATGATTAGGGCTTGACGCCTCGGGGATATCCACACCCAAACAATGCCAGCTTTTCAAGGGGAACCCGAGAGGGGGCCTTAGAAAAAAGACATCCTGCGATACCTTTGTACACAATATTTAGAAATACGAGGTAGAAAAATTAGGCGCGTGTCGGATAGGGGAAAGGAAATACTAAACTTGCGGGTGAGGTGTGGTGGGGGGTTCGTGTCAAGGGCTGGGGGATTATAGAGAGGGATTTTTTAATTGAAAAAAATCGACCTCCGAATGAACATGAGTGACATTGACTATAGGGGTTACGGGACAAACTCACAATATAAGCAAATTCACGGCACTGTGTGTTAGGGTGGTGGTGATGTAAACTGTCAGGGAGCACATCCCTTAGGATAATATGTATGAGAACCACGCATGAGAAGACGAACTCATTCTGGTACAACAATACTCATAGGGCGAAAACGTTGAAACTATTTTCTATTTAAGAGCCTGTTTAGAGAGACCATTTTAACAGCTAAACTGAACCAGTTGTCGGCCTTATAGAACTGGTTACATTAGGGGCCGCTGTGTCTTAATGAAGTGAACAAACATTCTTTAACTGACAAATCTCGTAACAATCTCTTTGTCGCTTACAGAAGACATTGGCTTCACAAATACAAAATATTTGAAGATTTCAAGTGACCTCGAAGACTACGCAGCAATAGCTTCAACAGTATTTGAACAATTGAAATATTCACTATGACTTTCTTTTACTTTTTATTATAAAATCTATTTCTTTATTCCCCCTCCCCCACACACACCCTTTATGTGGCCACGTGCCTGGAGTCTTTGGGATAATTCCATCTGTTTACTTTGATTGACACTGCTGCTGTATCGAGGACAACTGGTCATGTGGGACAACTCTTTCGCTCCACTTAAACTGTCGAGTTACCTCCGCGCCAAACCCTAGTTGGTCTATTTTCCCCTGGAACACTCTTCTCTTGTCCGTCCCATGACTGTCTCCGAGGCTTGTGCTGGTGTCAATTGTTGTATGTTCTAATTTTACCCTCTCATCGCTGTCGTGATTCCATCAAGTCCTTGGGGCTCTAGGTGAGCCTTTATCTTCATTTTTTTTTCACCCTCCATAGAAAACAGAAATCGGGAGGGGGCATGGGCGGGGGGGGGGAGGAGCTCGGATTTTGAGGGCCCGCAGACGTCCCCGTGCGACCGAGTCGCCTGAACGTAGGCCAGATTTAATTATATATAAGGCAGTTTGTTTGAACAGTGTTTGATGGCGGGAAAAGTTAGTAAAGAGATACCTTGACGTGTCGCGTGGACGGGCGTGTCAATGGAGAGATTACAATGATAACCCGAGATGGCCCGGCGCGAGCTGCCCCCGCAATAAAACATTCTTACACTTTCAATAATACAGATGCGAGAATCCGGTATGAAAGGAAAACATCCCCGACGAAGGCCTTGGCCATTCATAATAGAATTTACCGTGGCCCGGAGAAAGAAGTTAAAACAGTGCTGCGGTTAAAATTTCATTATCCGTTGATTGCGGGATGGCGAAAGTGACTGGGGATAATAGAGGATTAAAACTGGCAATGTTTACTTGTTATCGGAGACGCAGCACGGCTTGAATGTGATTTGTAGTCTTCTCGTTTCGTTAGAGGTGGCCGCGAGTACTTGGCGTTTCACTATTTTACTATAACCGTCATCGCGTGGATTCGAAGTTTCTTTAAGTTTACAGTTAAAATATCTTGACAACAATACGCATCCAAAATGGTGCCGGAATGAAAACAAACTATTGGTTGATCCCCGTTTTTAGTGGTAAGTATTATTTGGTATAAGATACCATCTTACATAATACACTTGATACAAATGCAATGATGAATTTAAAAAAAACAAAAAATAATTTTGTATCAAGGATTAGTCAAGCATCTATTGTTTGTCCATCTACTCTGCTCAATTTCCGACTTCGAACGAGATTAAGTATACATCTTCGTGCTCTGGCACTTGCGTCCTCAACTGAATGTGCAAACAGCAAAGGCCGTAGCAGTTTCTTTAATACAATCGAGACTTAATTAATGCAACACTATTCTATGAGGATTGCATCAAAACCAATTGCAGAGACTCCATAAAGTACAAAACCCTGCAGCGTGGATTGCATTGAGGATGAGAAAGTCAGACCACATTAAACCGTCACTAAGGATCTACACTTACTTTCTATGGCTGAAACAAAAGACCATTGGATTATTTCACTATTTTATGGCTGTATGAACGGATCAGCACCGCAGTATTTAACATCACAGTCCCTTCTGAAAGTTCTTGGGGTGGATAGCCACAGGAGGAAGTCCTTAGGCGTGCGCTCCTTTGAATTAGCGGCACCAAAATTGTAGCTCTTCCAAAATTTGGAAATAATGTGGGGAAAAAAATATATATTTAATACATTTTTTTTTAATTTGAGAGTATTTAAACTTTAAACATTAAAGTGCAACGAGCATGCTAGTCTATACAATTGACAGTATTAGCGCTATAGAAAAAAAGCAATCATTCATATAAAATGCTTTTATAATACTTAAAGGGGAACACCATTGAATGATATCAACGTAGTAGCGTATATCTTATCCGTAACATGTGCTCCTTCAATACAGAAGATTATTGCGTCCTACGCATATATGACTACATTTTAAAAGCATTTTTAATGAAAAGAGCTATCCATGAACTGGGTAAGCAAATTAAAGTTATTTATGTTTGAACCCAATAGCCAGCAAAGGACGAGATCTTTCCAGCTCGGAAACGTGTGTGTGGATGATATTGGATGGAATTATATTAAACCTAATCACTGTTCAAACTTTAATCTTAACCCCATAGTGACATCACTTCAGCAAGCCACGTGACCCCACAACTAACGTGACAAGTCCTCGAGTCCGCCTCAAGTCACAGGGCGTCTGCCCTGATGACACCCAAGTACTCGCCATTGATGTGCCGCCAACAGACTTCAACAAGAACATGACGATGAATACTAATTTTTTCAGTTATTTTTTTTTAAAGTTATGTCGACACTGAAAATGGCCTACCGTTGGCCAACATGTAATTTTAAAAAAATGATTACCCTACCGGTGATAGTTATAGTTATAGGTACTAAACTATAATTTAATGCCATACATGAATTTCTAAAGATATATTTTTGTGTTGGAACTTGCTTTATTCAATTTAATTAGAGCTAGAAGACTCGCTGTTCTATACAAAACGGTTCTCAAAATCTATAAATAAAGAGTTCCATGGATTAATGTGTTAGTTTCGATTTTCGATATATGTACATTGAAGTCGCTTTTCCCCATTTTAAGTATAATTTATTAAATTATACATAATTTTCTACTTAATAGCACCTCCTATATAGGTCGTTTCAAATTATTTAATTTTAAAAAAAATGTTTTAATTTTCAACTTCTGACGCAGGTAAACGTTTGACTTTTCAAACAAAGGATGCACGTAAAACCCCGGTGACAGCAAAATTCTATATAAGCTACCCTCCCAACACACAACCAATACAAGTTGTCAAGAAAATTTGAGTGGAGTTAATAGCGAGTCTACGGTGACCTGATCGAAGACAGTAAGAAAATGCAAACAGTTAATGGCTGAATACATTTTTTTTTAAATTTTAAAATATTTTTTTTAAAAACCCGTTAAATTAAATAGACTTAAATTAATTTTTTTTCGAAAGCATAAAATTGAAAAAACAAAACAAAAAAAAATAACTAAACGTGATTCATCTTTAACATCTGAGGAGAAAGAATAGAATGGCTTTATGAATTTTTTGGTAACCATTTCAACTGAGACGTAATCGGGTGACAGCCCATTTGTAAATCGTTAGCTTCAAATTGAAAAGGTCTTGAATATGAATCAAAGCGTCGCCCGTGTAATTGTCGCTTGAGAAAAGAATATAAAAGGTCATCGCCACATCCTCACGGCTCAAGTAGTCGCACTTGATGTTACGGCTCTAAACACGGACCATCTGCACGCGGTTTTTATTTCCATGATCATCTTTTTGATGCCATTTCAAGAATGGAAAGAAGAAATAAAATCGCTTCGATTAAAATCAGTGAATATATCGAGAAAGAGTCGGGAAGCCCGTTGTATGACATCACTGCCATAAACACATCAAATACCTGGCACTAAGACCCTAGTCTGTGAATCTTCCATGACATTACACAACATCAATGTTAGTTTTTGAAAAGTTTCAAATCTTACAATTTTTTTTAAAAAAACGTTTCCGTTTCCACTTGACAAATATTGCAACTACAACAGTCTAATGTATAGATATGAGAGGGGGGAATGAAAATGTTATCAAGGTTATACCGTATAAACTCGTTCTTTAGCCCGTTCCTTCATAAGCCGACCCCCCCCCCTTTTTTTTTGGAAGAGAAAAGTATGTAACCCGCTCGCAAGCCGACCCCCAAAAAATAATAGGACAACGTAAACAAAATGGTACACATTTTTTAAAAAAAAATACAAGCTAAATCGGGCATTATGATTGTTTACTTTGTACTACTTATATAATTTGTCTTTGTGCTCATTTTTATTCAAGAGTTACCGGTGTTTTTTTCTCTTTTTTTCTTTGGTAAACAGTGGCAAAAGCGCGTGCAGTAAAATGCCTTGTTGAAAACAAAATTTGTCAAATTTATGAAAACATTCACACAAACAAATAAAATGATTAAAATAAGGTAAGTGCAGTTGTTTAATAATATTTTATAGCTTCTGGCAGAGCAGTCGAATCTGGTAGAATGTAGACAAGGACCTTGACCACCTACAATAACAATACCGATATTCAATGTACATGCAGAAATCACTTATGACCCGCTCGTAAGCCGACCCCCCAACTTTTCCCCCTAGATTTTGTCCAAAAAAAAAGGTCGCATTAGAACGAGTATATACGGTATATCATCGTTGTCACCGACATTGGCAATCTGAGATAAGTGGGGTGATCAATTATGTTAAAATTTTTGGCCGTTGATTCTAAAATCTGACAGTTGTATTACATTTTCTCCCAATATTCTAATACATGTTTCCTCTAGTTGAATTTGCACTCGGCAATACAATCAATTGATTATAAATATAAGCGTGCATATTACCCTTAAAAACATATATTGATTCTCAAATAAATACACCCAATGAACGTAATACATACTGTGTCACCAAATTGGTGGTTATTAAAAATATTTATGATTAATTTTTATGATTTTATGATTTTTATAAGATATTTTATGATTAATCCATTCAACAATAAGGTTGGTAACTTTGTAATCTAGTTCAACCAACTAAGGCTAACAACATGACCTATAAGACTGATACAGTTTTTATTTCTTTTCTAAATAACAAACAAACAAAAATATAACTATACATCGACAAAAGATACTGGTCTGAATAATTATGTTGTTAAATATTTAATAAGAAGTAGTAGAAGGGATGTCTAAAAATAATTTAAAATTAATAAAGAAAAACGCGATGATAGTAAAACAAAGCTTTTGAAAATAATAGTTAGGATTTTCATGGAGTTATCAGTTTCTCTAATTAACAGTAACAAACTGTGCTGAATTTAATATCACCCTTAAAGGGCCATACGACAGCTTCAGGCAAACCACTCCCAGATGCGCCTGAAAATGGCCGATTTTTCAGGTGGTAGGCGCCTTTGTTAGCCTCGGTCGGTTTCATTGTAAGATTGCTAGCGGCCAATTGCAGAGTGCAACCGTCCCATTGTACAACTCCAACTGGCAAAGTGTGTGCAGGAACTGGCCCCGTTGCACGGCTACAACTGTTTCATTGTTGCCCCAATAATGATGAGGGATTTCACCGGCTTGTCCCTTTAGCAACCTCAGTGAAATCAGTGACCTTTCCTCCAGTCCGAGGGCCGTTCGTTAAACGCGCCCCGCTGTACTTTCAAGTGTAGGCTTATGTGATAGCAGATTTGAAAGTTAAAGGGCCAATAAATAGAGCGTCCTCCATATTCTGGGACATTTTCATAGATGGCGCTCCACCATTCAAGGTACCATGGCTGCGAAAAATAGAACAAAAGATGCTCTACCGGATTAGTTCTGGACCTCCAGGGGCGAGAGAATCAAGGGCCACGCGACATGGCACGGTGTTTTTCGCCAGAAGGTGGCGGTGAAGCTGGGGGTCCACGCGTGCGACCCATGCGGGTGACTTTTTCCACAAGTCAGACTTGTAAAAGAGGCACATTCAAGTTCTTCCAATGAATTCTATCGGTAGAGCAAACACGGGACAAACGGATATGGACATGGTTTAATTGGGGGGAGCGCAGGTCCGGCTTTTTTCAGTTCGAGTTCATGCATTCGTCATAAAAAGTGACTGAAGTGGCTGGCCGGACAATTATTATTCATTATCCGTGTCGCGTTTTGTCGTCAAAGAAGGTTTCGATACATCTCCAGCAAAAAAGTCTAGATCTTCTGTTACAAACAATATGGAAATGGGGAAAAAGGAAAGGGGGCAACAAAAAGCCACCCCCCACACATACAATTCATACATACACAAAATACGAATAAATTTATCTTTCTTAAATCACGTATTAATTTTGATTAAAGATTTTTGAGCATATTTAATGCTTCTTGACACCATGAATTTGTGTCTGATTATAAATAAAACTTAGGGGCTGTCCATAAAGACGACATGCACATGGGGGTGGGGGGAGGGTCAAAACATTTGTGACGAGGGGGTGTTTGAGAAATTTGACGTCACAGCAAAACTCGGAACTTTAAATAAAAGTTCCACTTAAATATTTGATTTCTTACAATTTATTTTATTACTTTTTACATGGCTTCACGCGTGTTACGATATTAGAGTGCAGCCTTACACTAAATACATACTTAAATGACATAAAATGATTTGAAACATGCTCTTTTTCAAATAGAAAATACAACTTTTAATGGGGGGGGGGCGGGGGCAAAGCATTGTGACGTCATATTAGAGAGTGGGTCTAAGTTTTTGTGACGACGGGGGAGGGGGAGTGAAAAATCGGCCAAAATCGCGTGAGGTCATTTATGGACGGCCCTTATAGAGCCAATAACTATATGTGTGTGTGTGTGTGTGTGGCAAGTAGGGGTGTACCGGATTTCAGCTCTGGCCATTTTTTTTTACAAATTCGGCTCCGGCAGAATTTCACTTCATAAATCCGGCTGACCGGTAGAGCCATAATAGCCATTATATATATATATATATAATGGCTCCGCAAATCCGGAATCCGGTCATTTTTACCAATCCGTCTCCGGCTCCGACCGGATTTCACTTCAAACATCCGGCCAAATTTCAAAATGATGAATTCGGCACACTCCTAGTGGCCAGCTGAAATAAGTAAAGTTTCCCAATGTTATTTTCTTGCATGCTAAGGTATAACTTATAACTACATATGTACTAACTACATATGTACTAACAACTGTATAGAAACTTAAAATTCAAAGAAATGAAAAGTGCGGGTGGGGGGTAAATTCTCCGTTTGAATAATTGTTTATTTGATTTTAAAATGTATGTATATAAAGAGAGAGAAAATAATCATCTCATAACGTTGACGAAATTCGAAATTGAAATCAGGCGTCAACTTTAATTTTTTTAAAACTGTTTTTATCACTAGTATATTATTGCACAACTTTATAACAGAGCTTTAAAATATTTGGTGAGAACGTGTCCAAGTCGATGCGCTCATGGCTCACGGCGCCAGACTGCCCACTGGTCAACCCTAACACAAGTTTGATTACAGAGTGTCCAGAAAATTGATGACTGGTGTTGAGAAATTAAATCACTTCTGTCCAGTGGTCATTTGTGAGCTGTGGGAGCCGGCCAGATGGGGCCCCACTTAGCTGCCGGCGGTCGGAGCAAGTTGAAACAGTGGACGTTATTCTGCTACTGGGTGATAGCCTGATAAACTGGGCGCACAATCACGTCAAATAATGATGGCTGAACATATCACCCTGCAAACCCGTACTAGTTACAAAAATTATTATGTTAAATAGTTATTAGGACCAAAAGTCAAACTCTGCTCTGAATAGCGTTAGTTACATATATGAAAATTCTCCATCACACACTTTCGTGATCAATTGTTCCACCAAAACAGTTCAATAACTTCAGTGTTGTATGACATTTGAACCATCATATCATGAGTCAAAAATTATTTGGTAGTAGAACATTCGTTAAAAAACGTTGAAGTTATCTGTCCATATTGATAAAGTCAAATATGTGAGTGAAGGTAAGGAGGTATGCTTCTGCCATTATAGAGGTTTAAAGCCCAGGGATCTTTGCGATGGGGATGTCAAGACAAGATGGGAAGTGAGCAGCAATAAGACAGATGGACACAACAATATGGTCAGTTAACGTGTCCTGGGTCACAATGGAAGCACGGCAAATTTCCTTTCTTCCCTGTTCCATCCCTGGGAGGACCGTCTCTGGCAAAGGTATTATCACGGTCATTTTGAGATCTTGATCAAAACTTAAACCGCCCCCCCCCCTTTTTTCCAACCCACACACACAACATGAAGTTTTTGTCAGAGTTATCGCGGCAAGGGCAGAGCTACAATGGAAAGGGCAGAGTTACCACTGAAAGGGCAGAGTTATAGAGTCATGACAAGAACACGCTTTGTGCAAGGAAGACGACACCGTAATCAAGACAGTTATATAGTAGTGTGAAGATATGGTTAATCGGCCCTATTTCTACTTCGATTCTTTTAATAATCTAAATAAAGCAGGGGTGGGCACAGCGGCGTAGCGTGGGTATGTGCCGCCCGGGGCAGAACCCAAATTTGCTGCCCCCCTCACCCCCCCCCCGAAAATTATGTTAACGTTGTAAAGTAAAGATAGTTTTTATTTGAAAGTAGTAATGACACTAAAAAAAATATGTTAGAAATAATAAGGAAAGCTTCATTTCTTGAATAAAATTGAAGTTTTGTTTTTCCTGATGGAACAATCTTTCGTGTATCAATGTTTTCAGCCATGCCATGCTCAATAGCGAAAATTAAAATAGCAATAGATTAAACAACTTTGGCGTACTCGTTATTGATCGTAATTAATTTTTCACTAACTTAATTTCAGAGAAGCTATTTTTAAAACCTTGCATTACTTGACACAGATCTAACCAATTTTAAAATTAAAAATTCTTTGCTTAACATGACAATGTCATTTGAATACTCTAATTTTGAAGCCAAATTTTCAAAGTCCAAGTAGATTGGTGCTCGAAAATTATCTTTTTTTCTTAATTCTGTTTAACTGCCAAAACCTCCCACGAATTTCTAAAGTAGTCTCATTTTATGAAGAATACAAATTTCTTCTCAACTGTTTTTCAACATAACATGGATACATACTATCGTACTTTGACTGGAAGGTTCGATTAAAAGGATGACGTATCCACATAAAACGTTATCAAATGTCAAAGCAACCTTTAACTTTAAGTATGCCATTAGTTTCTCTGTGAGCAGCTTCTCTGTGAGCAGCTTCTGCTGAGCATTTTTTCTAGCAGTATACTTTAGTAAACAATTTCGGCCATCTTTGACGTAACTTAGTAAATAAAAAGATTTCATTGTGACTAGCAAAGTTCCTGTATCTGTTGGTGTGACGAGCTTTTTCTGCCTCGGTCAGTTCTTCTAAAGCTTTCAAAATAAATTCAAATTGCTCCATGGTTTATTCACAATGTTGTATTTTGAAGTCTGTTTAATGCCTTGCATGTAGAAGCAATTAGACATTCCAAACGGTGTATTGGCATGAATAAGAATGCGTAACAACGTTTTAGTGTACTAAAACAGTAAGAGAGTTTGTTTCAGTTAGAGCATCATGTAAACAAATTAGATTTTATGAACTGTTTGAGCGAGATTCGACATAGAGATTTTATGTTTTTTTGTCTTTCTGAAATTCATGTATAATTTCCAGCCACGAAGAAGAAGTATTAACAAACGTTTGGCCTCTGCAGTCATTTAAAGGTAAAATTTCAAAGTCTCAGATGCAGCGACTATCGCTTCTACAAGATGAGCGGCTAAATCGTTTTGAATCGAAGTACCAGCATGCCAGTGTCCTGTTCTCTTACTATTTCAACCCCCTGTTTCTTAAGTTCATTAGCATTAAATAAATGGAGTTTGCGGTTTTAGCATCAGAAACCTTCACATGTTTTAATTTCTTCAATTCTTTTATTTGTTTCCACCTTTGCTTTTCTCTTATTTTATTAACTACTTTTTTTAAGGCCTTTCAATTTTTAGAAGCTAACTAGTATAAATGAGCAACGATGAATTTGCCGTCCCCATCCAGTACATCAGTGCCACTTTCTCATACTTATACCTCTTGGTTTTTCAGTTCGGTAGCATACGTTTCAGAAGAATTTATATCCATTACTGAGTTTAAAGTTTAAACGGTTGAGACGGTTACATATTTTATATAGGGCTGTTATCGATTAATTTAAATTTAATCGTTAACTTTTGAAAAATTATCGATTAATTAATCGATAATTTCGATTAAAGCCAAAATTAGAAATTTATGACGTCATTAAATTGATCATTTCTCACGGACATTGAAAATTAAGAATATTTTGAACAAAATTTTATGACAATGTGTTGATACTTGATCGGATGTTTGTGTTGAAGGTGGTACGTCAGCGATGTATTTGATCCTTTAAAAGAGAATTGTTTATGGCAGTGAACATAGTAAACTTTTTCACCATCTTCGACTTTGCCATCCGCAGTTAGCTTAAAAACAAAATTTTTGCTCAACTTTCTAGTTATATGTTTAAATTTAACTGCGCTGTTGTTGTCAGCCATTTTTTAGTTGAAGTCTGCCGGTCCACATAAAGTAATAAAATAAATTATTATATTACGCGGGAGAAGTTTGTACGTAAAAAAAAATTATTTTAAAATTTAAAAATATTATAAATATTTTCTTTAATTTTAATTGAATTTTCATCGATTAAAATACTTTTAATCAATAAAAATATTTTAACGATTAATCGAGAAATTAATCGTTAATTTCCGCAGCCCTAATATTTTAGGATAGTTTCTTTATTTCTTTGATCTATTTCTTATTCAATGTATATTTTATTTTGATAAAAAGCTCCACTTTCATTTAAAACTTTTCTTTGAAAGCTAGTTAGGAAAGGAAATTTGCCGCCCCTAACAAAGTGCCGCCCGGGGCATTTGCCCCCCTTGCCCCCCTCGCTACGCCACTGGGTGGGCAACACAAGGTCCACAACACATTGGTTATATGTAAAATATTGAATGATTATCTTGGATAGATTTGAATCTTAATGATCACTGTGTAAAGTTATACAACTAACAATTACCATCACAACATATGGAAACAAACCAGTTTTTGGGGTCAATAATGGAAAAAAAATATAACAAATCCGGCTTCAGGCGGATTTCAATTCATAAATCCGTCTACGGCCGGATTTCAAATATTTGAATCCGGTACAGCGCTAATATATACACATCTACTATCAACACAGCGGAAGCAGCATGCAGCTAGGAAATAGGAAATAAGTTGTCAAGCGGAACTCAAAAGTTTTCCTAAACCAATACCTTTTTCCATAATTTCCCTCTACATAAAGCTTGCGTCAAATGTTGATTTTTAGTTTGAAGTTTCGCATAAATACAGCTAAACCAGTAACTGCTTTTTTCAAATAAAATAAACCAAACAGAAGAGCTTAGTAAAGAATAATTATAAATGGCAATGGATCAATGCCTGTCTATTACATTCATTAAGTGGGTCCATTAAAAGTATTGCTGCAGGTTAAAACGTCTTTGAACGTTCAAATTTACAATAATGCACAATGTATATATAGGTAACTTCAGTTTAAGTTGATGTGAAATGAAACTTGAAACATGCAGACATCTTCTAGCGAGCTTGACGTCAATGAACAGGGTATCTTGTCCCGTCTACAAGTATTCACAAATAATGCTGGATAAATTGGTCTATGAATTCTAAAGGGCTCTCACTCCGCCTGTAATTTTAAGTCGTTCACCCAGTAACCTGCCCGTGTTCATTTCTCCCCCCCCCCTGGTTTCTTCCCCCAAGCATGACCCATGCCAGCGGCACTCACACTTCAGATCAACACCTGTAATTAAAACACACACACTGGGCCCGACTGTGACAATTAACGAAGGTGTCTGTCGTGGGTGAATGATTATCTGAGGTGTTCTCGCTCGCTCTAAGCCATAATTATTTACGGACTTCACGGCCAATTATTAAGGTACGGAAGGATTTTTTTTTCCTGTTTCCGTGGGTGACACTAGGTAAATCGGGCCGTGGCGTTTTCCCATAAAAAGAATACATTAGTGTTATTTGAAGAGGCAGTCGTGCTGCGCCGTCGAAACTTGTGGGTGGTGGACGGATTCATGTTGACCCCAAAATAAACAGCATTGCAATAGATTTGTGATTTGGGCCTTCGTTTTGTCACGTCCATCTTTAAATTCACTTAAATAAAAAGCATGTAATTATAAGTCCCCAAAAAAGTACAGAAAATGTATGAATATGTGTATCATACATTGTATTTGTATGTGCAGGCTCTTTGAATAAAACTATCATTACTTAGCTTATTCCAAATTGAGCATCATTGCTATTAAGATGTGATAATCAGAGTGAACAACTCACGGACGTGACGTATGTTGTCTTGATTAATTACAAGCTTGATATGAAAGCACGCAAGGGCCATCCTATTCTTTACATGCTCCATCTTATCTTATACATTACAGGCGCTCATTGGTGGGTGGCTCCCATAAACATAAAGAAGATGCATAACTTAGTACATTTTGTATTCTTATTTAATTTGAAAAAATGGAATATGTGGTTTTGTTTATAAAGCCTAAAGTGTTTTTTTTAAATTATATATATAGTTTTGATAGGGATGTAACGGATTTAGGCTCCATCTCCGGAAAATCCAGAATCCGGCCATTTTTACAACTCCGGCACTGGCCGGATTTCAAAATTTGAATCCGGTACACCCCTATAGTTTTGACAAAACCCTGACATATTTTTCGTCTCTGCAAACTCTCCCTTGAGTTTCAGATGCAGAGCCCCAAGACGTTCCAGCAATCGATGTCCCGGTCATAAATTGGTGCCAATGTGTCTGATAATAAGTGGACACTCGCAGTTGATTGGGTAAGCACGCGCAGGGGTGTGCTGGCGGAACAAGGTGAATAGAGCAGGAATCTGACTAGGAGCCCTACTGGAGTGCTATAGGAGTCTGACACGACATTCACTCATTAGACAACTCAAAGGCGCGATGGACACGGGCGTTTTCAAGAGGCACACGGCGATTTGACGAGATCCGTGATAATGAGGCCCCAGATAAATACGCGCAGGTCTATTTTTAGATTGAGGCCTGGCTCAGGTCACGACTGTTTTATAGATGTCTATGAAATGATATAAATTTTTAGAAAAAAAAACTTTTATCACACCGGTATATAACGTAAAACCATAAACTCATTATGAGCTCGTCCCTTCCCTTTAAACCGCCATCCCACTTATTCACTTAACCAATTTTAAGCATTCCCAGAACATAATATTAGCTTGCACAACACTCTTTAAGCTCAACAAGGACGTCGCTATGTCACTCTATCAGTCAATCTCAAAAATCCTTTTTATTGCCTGAAACCTGTAATTGTAGATTTGCCAGAATTTGTAAGCGCAATATCTTTGTCATCGAAGAACAATCCCACTCAATTTTTCCAAAGTATGTTTCTGGTTAATGCCCAAGTTGTTTTGAATCTAATGAATAGGAGAAACAACTCCAGGAAGTGTACGTGTTATCTAGAAAGTCAGCTCATCCTGTAGCGAAGAAAACTCTGCGAACTCTGATGTGCAAACCTCTTCAATATTTCTTACAGAAAATAATTTTATGAACACACAGCAATCGTCTGTGTAGTAACAAGCCAGACTACTCCAGGCGGACAGAATATATTCGCACTTTTAAGCTCAGGCATTCCTTAAATCAGGGGTGCGCAACCTTTGGGCTGTTGACGGCCGCATAAAAAAAAACACAACTTTTGCTACGGCCGCCAAAAATTGTTCACTGAAAAACGAAACGGTCACTATAAAAAAATTACCTCTCGTAATAGTCAACGCGAGATATTAATGACAAAATCATAATGTATTGTTCACAGTGCTTAATTACAAACAAAAACAATTCCATCGATATTCTCTTATATTTCTACTTTATAGAACATGGTCATGTAAACCTAACATTATGTCAAACACGTACAGCATGAGTATATTGTTAGGTGGCATTAGTACACTGAGAACACAATAATTGAATAAGTGATAAGCTGCTTCACTAACACTTTCCACGTAACTTAGCAGTCCAGAGTCCAGAAATTAGTGGCTGCCTTGCTCTTGGATGTTTGCCGAGAGTCGCGCAAAGTCCTGGCACTTGCTGGAGATCATCATTTGTATTCCTAACGCCAGATTGGTGTCCACCAGTAGGGTTCGATATTTTTTCTTGAGATATTTCATTCGTGAAAATGACGCTTCGCACATGTAAGTGCTTCCAAACAGCACTAAAGTTTTTCCTGCTATTTCGTGAAGCTTGGGATACTCCACAGCTATTTTTCATGTCTCCAGTAGATCGTTTTTGTGCTCGAATTTGTTTATAAGTTGCGCGTTATTTTTTAGTTCGATCAGTTGGACATCCAACGGCGAACTAACCAAATGTGGAGAAGCAACGAGTCTCATATTTTCTGAGCTCTTGTCGAAATCCTGAAAACGTTCTGCGAATTCCAACAACAGCATTTCGAGGACGCCTGAAAAGGATGTAGCCGGATTTCATCTTTTCTTATTTCATTGCTCTCGATTAGAGCGGTGAGTTGCGGGAAATGATAGAGATTGAGCTGTTGGATATGACTTTGTAGTAGAAGACATTTATCACAGAAATCCTGCACTCTTCTGTGCATGAGGCAAACTGTTGTTCTTTTGATAAAATTAATCGTTTTCATTAAACGCTTTTACACTGTTATGTTTATTCACTGCAATGTCGAGAATATATCTGGATTTCTGGTGCAGCTGCCAGCTAAGAGTGACACTTGAACACAGGCCTGTGGGTATTTGCGTGTACTTATGATTAGCGTAGCTTATGTGTAATGAACTGTCCTTTATGTTGTTATTATGGTATGAATGGCTATTTAATTATTATATGTATGTTATGATCTCCATGTAAAGCGCTGTGAGCCCGGTTCCTTACTGTGATACAGCGCTATATAAATTATCAATTATTATTATTATTACACAGCGCAAGCACAATACCGCGAATGAGCGCATCACAGGTTTCGGCGTGCTTCAATATTAGGCTGCTAAACTTCTCTGCCTGCCCTCATTAGCTAAAGCTGCAGCCTAACACCAGAGCGGGAAGAGCTACTTCAATGTCAATGAGCGCTAAACACTGCAGCTAACGCTACAGCTGGCGGAGTCGTAATTTGTTTCGCAATAACTAGTGCTTAAGGGTGTAAATGAATATTCAATATTGCATTTACAACTTTAAATACTATATTGCCAAATTGCAAATATTTGACGGCTGCAGGTTATTATAATTTAAACAGATTGCCACGGCCGCACATTTTCTTGCCCACGGCCGCATGCGGCCGTAAGGCCACATGCGGTCGTAAGGCCACATGTTGCGCAACCCTGCCTTAAATCAACTGACCTAGACCATAGTCAACACCATGATGAGGTCACTGTGGGTCACTTATTTCAATCAATACATGATAACAATTCTGGTCAGTCAAATTTCACTCAAATTACAACATATTCTGAACATCTAGAGACTAGAGTCTAGAGGCCATAAAGTAAAAGCCTCGATAATATTGCGCAAGATGAATTCCTCTACGATTATTCCTTTTATCCGGATTTATCATTCATCATATGATCCACTCACGCCATTATGGTGCATGCTTACAAGCACTTTACAAAATTACATGCAAATCACTAAAAACTTTAAAAGACTGGTTTCAAAGTCTACACCTCATTTGCTTCAATGATTTTATAGTGTTTTATAAGTGTTTTATAAGCTTTAATTATAAATGAATAGGTTAATGGCCCATGGCATTTCAGTTGTGATAAAGACATATCATGTGTATGCATTTTTTTCCATTCCTATAGTTCATGGGGTCACCAAACTACGCCCCGAGGACTGGATCCGGCCCTAGACGCTAGTTCACCCTGCCCGCAGAGGTACACAAGACGTTATTATAAAAAAATAAATTAAAAATTATATTTAAAATACTAGAGATCGATTTACTACCAAAAAAGTGCATAAGATGGTAAAACGAAGAAAAAACACATTTACAGGTGTCAACTTTGTCAGCGTGTTTAATGGAAGGAGCAACTGACTTGAGTCTAAAGAAAGTCGATTTGTTTGGAAGTATCAGTCTTTTGGCTAATTCGGTTGTGCCAAGAAACGAAAAAATTGAAGAAGACATAAAGCTATAATAAAGAGAGTCGATTTATATCACCAGTACGTCACAAATTCTCGCTTTTATTTGTGGTGTCTATTCGGACTCAAGCAATGGAAGAGCTCGGTATCCGTTTACAATATGCATGGCCAAAAGGAAAAAAAAAGTTTTTCACTATATTCAGTGGAATCAGCTTCTAGCTTTTACAACTTAAGGTGGAGAGAATATCTTAGAGTAAATAAGGGTATTGTGTGCATGGAAAATAAGGACTCAGGGGGAAAATGTGTTAATTCCTGGAGTTCCTGGAGCTCTGTTTAAACACCGTGTCTTACACAAGCAAGAACTCTGTCGGAAAGACTTCAATAAATTCCTGTTTACTGAAACCAGTCGTTTATATAATGAACTTCATTTGGGGAAATGCACTTGTGATCACCTTTAGTTACAGGCTTTAATTCCTTAAAAATGTTTATACATTTTACGACTTTTCTTATTACAAAGCAGTTGAGATTAAGTCCTATTTCGTTTAAGTTCCAAAAAGAAATAAATATTTTTCTAGCTGAAAACAAAAATATTAGCATATCCACAGCTGTCATATCCTATACCTGACTGTCAAAGTTGTTATTTTTGGACAACATAATATCCCACAATCATGAATGAACTGATCTTACGAGTTTTCGTAAGGAAAGGATAACCTCGTCAGTGATCGCTACATAACATTCAAAGGACTTAGGAGAAAGCTACATGCCATTGTTTGGAAAACAACGGAAATGAGAAAACTTTCCCAATGTTTTCTGTTTGAAAATGTTTTATGCGAAAGACCTCGATTCCGTCAACCTAGATTTTCCCCAAAATATTTTTCGTGACTTCAACTTCAAGAAGCATTTCAAAATTGTATTTTTTTTTCAGAACTTGAAAGAATTGGGACTGACTTTCTTCAATTATAACTTCGATGATGTGCCAGTTTCACTCCATTTGTAGATCACTGATTGTCAAGCAATAATTTATTAAAAGAGAAGAAAACAGAAGGAACATCTGTTGAATGTACGGTGTTGACCGGGTGTTTAAGTTTCCGACAATGAAAAAATGTGTCGCTGGTATAGCATAAGTGTTTGGAACAACCTATACCTGTGAGCTAACACTACAATATAGCAATTCCTTTGATGTCTGCAGCAAACAAATAAATAAATAATTTTAAAAATTTGTTAATTGATATCTTGAAATAAAAAGTGAGTTTCACAAATCTAACTAAAGTGTTTTGCTACTTCGTTTATAAGCTTCGGGTTTGAATGCTTTCACATATGTGCACAAGTCATGTGCAAACACACCCTTTCTTTTAAGTAACACATTAAGTTTACTCAACTTTTCAAGAGTATCAGTAGTAACATAAAGTCATATTTCCATTCTCCCGAATCCACGTAGGTTGCCAACGCCGAGTAAATTTGTTAGCCCCCGCACTTACGTATCAGTTACCTTACGAACGTTATTGATTACACTGTAATTTGTTGTTATGTACAGCAAACAAATTTATATATCAAATATTTTATGGAAATTTTTTCGTTAAGTTTTTTTACGCAAATAAAAACCATGATGAAATTTGCGAGAAAACATTAACTGAATGATCTCGAGGGCCACATGAAAGTGTTTGCCGGGCTGCATCCGGCCCCCGGGTCGAAGTTTTCCCACCTCTGTACTACACGGGTAGACCAAAGCCTTGGAATCAATTATACGTTAAGGCAAAGCCCAAACCCACAACAAGTTCACTCTAACAATCAAATGAAGTTATGGTAATACACCCATGACACGCGTGCCGCAAAGCCTCCTTGTTGGCACCCGATCTCAATATTAACGACACAAAAGAGTTTTGGTTTGCTATTTTGGCTTTAGTCATCTAATCCGTTCGCCTATAATATAAAACAAACTCTTTAAAATGAGTACCATTGAAGAGGTCGGTAAAACAAAAAAATCGTTTGACACGAGATGTTCCGCGTTTTAAACCTGACATAAAATACTCAACGGTATCAAAGCCACAGGTAGTCCTCCCTGAAGCACTGCCTATCGAGATGGTATACAATCATATGTATAACTATAGGACCCAGTCCCAGGTGATTTATTATCTTCTCTATTCTCGCCCCGCCCACCAAGATCTGATTGGACCATACGGTCCGCAATCATTTGTGGCGGTATGGTACCTGTCCAACCTGGATCAATACACCTGGGCGGACGAATCACGAAATGTTCATATTCATGCCGGTAAAGAACCAGACTGGTTAGTGCGCTCTATCTGAGGCAATATGCAACTCTCTGTCCTAGAATGCCTGGATGGTATGAGTTTATAAATCTCTTCATTTATACCAGTCTAATTCATAAACTACGTTATTTGGAGCAGCAGTAAGAAATCAATTGATGTCAACTGACAATACAATAGTGAGTGACAGTTGGAGTGGTCTACACTTCACACTATATAAAACGAGTTGTTTGGCCCAAGAAATGTACCAATGGAGAAGTTTGATTTTTTCTTATTCAAGTTTTTTTTTAAATCATAAATAAAAATATGAAATAAACTCATAGACAGATTAAGTACATATAACATTACATGGGCAATATCATTTTTTTTTACCTTTGCTTGATTTACACTTAGGTACAACTGGTCCATAACACTAAAACCAATAAATCATAAGGGCCAAACGGCGTTTTTAATTTCTTATGATCAGGCTACAACTTAGCACAACAGACTTGTTGACATGTACTTTTATTCAGATAACGTTTAGATATAATCAAAGTGCTTCTGGAGCCAGGTTAGGGTCTGACTTAGAATTTAATACCCAGACATGATGAGTATTTATTAAAATTGTTAGTGACTGGTATAAAAAGTTCGCGATTCCTAACACCCGCAACAGGCATTGGAACGTCCTCACACATGTGAAAAATTGCTTAGCATTCAATTGTATATTCTAACCAAGAACAATTCTCACTGAGCCATACTATGGGCTACTGACTATAATCTGGTGCGGTTCTCACAACTGACATGCTGACGAAAATCATCTACATTTAAACAATAGCACTAACATGCATTAAGATAAACATGCAAACATGGACTAAAATGATTTGTTATTGAAACGTATTAAAGGAAAACTAATATCACATAATGAACAAAAGATTTTTTATTGACATTTAATAAAGAAATCCTTCTGATATCACATAAGAAAAAAATTATGAAAACATGAGCCCCAGAGGAACTAACTCCCCAGAGGAACTAACTCCCCAGAGGAACTAACTCCCCAGAGGAACTAACTACTTCCTGAGAAACATTTCAGGTCCTCAAACATAGGGAACTTTATACAGTTGATTATAAACATTTGCTGACCACTTCTATAGATCTATTAGGAAGAAACAGCGGAGATTTAGTTTAAACATTAAATGAAGCCAGGACAAGGTGATAGTTTTACGAAAAACACATACTGACTACTGACTGGTGACATTTTGACAACCACATCTTTGAGGGAGTAACGCTATTTTCAAGTATGTAGAAGCTCCTAGAAATGAGAACAATGAAATAATGACAGGAGTGAGAGAAATCTTAGATGAGGCAACCGATATTATTTCAGCTAACAAAATCTACTATAAAGCTAACAGCCCTTAATGTGGTGAAATTGGTCCCTCCCTACTAATGTGGTGAAATTGGTCCCTCCCTACTAATGTGGTGAAATTGGTCCCTCCCTACTAATGTGGTGAAATTGGTCCCTCCCTACTAATGTGGTGAAATTGGTCCCTCCCTACTAATGTGGTGAAATTGGTCCCTCCCTACTAATGTGGTGAAATTGGTCCCTCCCTACTAATGTGGTGAAATTGGTCCCTCCCTACTAATGTGGTGAAATTGGTCCCTCCCTACTAATGTGGTGAAATTGGTCCCTCCCTACTAATGTGGTGAAATTGGTCCCTCCCTACTAATGTGGTGAAATTGGTCCCTCCCTACTAATGTGGTAAGCGAATACTGAAGCAAATACACATTCCAGCGATAGTTGCCTGATGCTGAATACTGAAAGGGATATAACCATTGTTAGCAGACTCAAACACGGTAGCAACAATTTAAATAAGACAAAATGTGTACAGGTCGCCTTGAGGGGTGCCGGATTGTAGAGCAGCTAAAGAAATCTAGGGGCACACGGTAGTGAGATGGATCAACATCAGCTGGGTAGCCATTGAGCCATGGATCGATTCCAAAAGCAAGGAATTGATCCAAATGGAAGGAGATTGTGAGGGACAGGGCTCTTTGTACAGTAACGCCATTGAGATGTTGTGGACTTCTAAACTGCTATATACTAAGATTATTTATGCAGAATTGAGAAAATCAAACAAAGGTAGTATTTTATCACAGCCTTGCCGCCACACATATTGTAAAATGTTAATAAAACATCTTTAAAATAAATTTAAAAAACGTATACGATTATTGTATATTTGAAATGTGAATAAATGACAATGTTATGTGAATAAATGACAATGTTATGTGAATAAATGACAATGTTAGGGTAACACAGGACAGGCGTAGTCGACCCGCAGTCTTGAAATTAACGACAAGCAAGGGGGCGCCACTGATGGGACTTTTTGTTCCTTCCAGGAACTTAAATAGATTGAGAACCTGTGTCTGTACATTGGCTTGGTTTAGTACGTAAGGAGTCAAGTGTCGCTCACACACGTGTGCGAGTTTCACCTCGGTACAGGAAACTCAAACACTTGACACGGCTGTAGGCACGGTGTTACAGTCAACGTGTAGCATGGCCTGGAGATGACTGTGTGTGTGTGTGTGTGTGTGGTCGGGCGCTGGAGGGCAGGGGGCGGTGGTGGTGGAGGCCGATGGTTTAAAATAATAATTCATAATGGTAGTCAAATTAGAGCAGTTTAGGTTGTCTAGGCATTTTTGGAGAGAGACGTGTAGAAAGACGCCATGAGGCGGATGTTAATTGTCAGGCCCAGCTGTTTGATTGAACTGTTGGTTGTTGGCCTAAACAAATGAAGGGCACAGGGAAATATTCAACTTGCTTGCTTAGTTTTGTTTTAAGTCAATGGGAGATCTTAAGAACAGATGTGCTTAAGGGGGGAAAAAGATCCCAACAACAAAAATTAACACAAAATATGTATGTCAATTATTGTCAATCATGTGTATGGTTAAGGTGGACATACATCAGATTACCATTCATTATGTTAGTGAGGTTGACAAACATCAAATGTACAGCCAATCCAAATGTGTAGGTAGTTAACATAAAATAACATCCATCACCAATTTACAAGACAAACATAAAATGACATCCATCACCAATTTACAAGACAAACATAAAATAACATCCATCACCAATTTACAAGACAAACATAAAATAATAACATCCATCACCACTTTACAAGACAAACATAAAATAACATCCATCACCAATTTACAAGACAAACATAAAATAATAACATCCATCACCAATTTACAAGACAAACATAAAATAATAACATCCATCACCAATTTACAAGACAAACATAAAATAACATCCATCACCAATTTACAAGTCAAACATAAAATAACATCCATCACCAATTTACAAGAAAAAACATAAAATAACATCCATCACCAATTTACAAGACAAACATAAAATAACATCCATCACCAATTTACAAGACAAACATAAAATAGTCACATCCATCACCACTTTACAAGACAAACATAAAATAACATCCATCACCAATTTACAAGACAAACATAAAATAATAACATCCATCACCAATTTACAAGACAAACATAAAATAATAACATCCATCACCAATTTACAAGACAAACATAAAATAACATCCATCACCAATTTACAAGTCAAACATAAAATAACATCCATCACCAATTTACAAGACAAACATAAAATAACATCCATCACCAATTTACAAGACAAACATAAAATAACATCCATCACCAATTTACAAGACAAACATAAAATGACATTCATCACCAATTTACAAGACAAACATAAAATAACATCCATCACCAATTTACAAGACAAACATAAAATAACATCCATCACCAATTTACAAGACAAACATAAAATAACATCCATCACCAATTTACAAGACAAACATAAAATAATAACATCCATCACCAATTTACAAGACAAACATAAAATAACATCCATCACCAATTTACAAGACAAACATAAAATAACATCCATCACCAATTTACAAGACAAACATAAAATAACATCCATCACCAATTTACAAGACAAACATAAAATGACATTCATCACCAATTTACAAGACAAACATAAAATAACATCCATCACCACTTTACAAGACAAACATAAAATAATAACATCCATCACCAATTTACAAGACAAACATAAAATAACATTCATCACCAATAAACAAGAAAAACAAAAATTTAAATCCATGCCTTACATGTAAGAAATTGTTTTCCTCAACCTCTAAAGTCTAAGACTATTATCAAATCTCTTATATTGTTTACAAACACCACAATGATGGATTTCTAAAATGATAGTATTTAAGTGCAACAAAATTTTGTGTAATTGGTCATTATTTATATTCACAATAGCAGTCTTAGTTTGTATATTTAATTAGAAAACTTGGTAAAATGTATTATAGAGAATATTTAATTTAAAATCTAACAGATTTAATATTTCAATTTACTTGATTGAGTGAATTCAACAAATGATATCCAATTTTTATTATGATTACACAATAATTCCATTGTTTTAGCCAAAACTTTCTTTAGCAAAACAAAAACAGTATAAAATTATAAATGACATTTTTTCCACTCTTTTGTAGTTGAAATAAGACATACTCATGGAAATTTAATTTATAACTGTGTAAATTTTTTGTTGCGTTGATAAATCATTTGCAGAAAGTTTTGAATTTATTTTTTGTCTAATTGTAATTAAAGGTTAATTTTTATGCATCATTTTTCTCTGTAAAAGCTTTAGCACAGTTCACCCTTCTTGAAATGTGGAAAATTTATGGATACATTAACAAGGAACTATTGACAAATTTATTTTACTTCCAACTTAAAAATAATTTTGAAGCCATATGTCATATCCTAACTCCACCAAATTTTGATAAATGAAATTTTGATAAGAATTATTGATATCAAATTACTAATGCCTTATTATAGAAGAGCTGTAAAACTACTTCCGAATTACATCAAACTACTACTGTCATATATTGAAAACAAAATTCATGGATCTAAAAAATTACTTAAGAGATAAAGTGAAACCATTGCTAATTAATTTCAATGTAATGTAAATAATAAATAACATTTGTTCATTGATATTATATTAAACTCATAATGTCATAACACCATTAATATAAAGTTTAAAGTAGAAGTAGAGGTTGTAAAAAAACAAAGAATTGAAGAAAGAGAATTAGAAACAAAGAGGGCCATTACTCAGACAAGACCCACGCCTCCCCAATCCAAAATTATTTCCCCCACCCCCACTACCACCGCCCCTTTTTTTTGGAAATACATGTGGAAGAACATTTTTTTTTGTTGAGACCCCTCAAGTTCTCAACCTCAACACCCCCCCCCCTCACGGCATGCAAATGATTGGGGATAGGATGATCTGCCCAGGGGAATAGGCTGGGGGGGGGTGAACACGCTGATCTTAGAAATGGATTTTTATGTGCAAGGGGTGACAAAACAATGAATCCAGTTAAATACAAAGGGGGGGGGGCTTTTCCTTTTTCCTTGATTTTTTAAAAAGACATTTCAACTATTGCCTTAATATAAAATATAAATTTATAAGCCGAATTAACTCTGAAGGAAACAAATCACACGGGAAGTCCTTCAATGATAAAATATGCACATTTTATTACAAAATTATGATACAAAATAGATTGTTATTAACTAAGACAGTTTGTGTACATTTGTGCATTTTTGGTGTGAAGAAAAAATCCCCATTGGGAAGAGAGAAGAGAGAAAGAGAGAGAGAGAAAGAGAGAAGAGAGAGAGAGAGAGAGAGAGAGAGAGAAGAGAGAGAGAGAGAAGAGAGAGAGAGAGAGAAACTGAGATAGCACTATCATGTGATTTTCGGAAGGCATCTGTGCTGTGTACAAGGATGAAAGTGGGCCTCGGGAACACGCAATAGTCAATGAGATGGGAAAAATCAATAAGGAAATGTATGACATCTGACCCCTACAGCACACAACATTTGGAAGGAATGACATTTGTTGGCAGCCAGAAATAAACAAGGTTGAAAGCAAACCACTTCATTGTTTTAACACATTGAATATATATCAGTATCAGTTTAGTAAATTATTTGTAAAACAAATAGCCTTGAATTGTTTAGTTTTTACAATCGTTGCAAGTTACGTTTGTAGAAGGGTGTGTAGAGGAAATGGAGAGTGGTTACGGGATGTAGTAGGAAGGGGTATGTAGTATAATTGTAGTGAAAACATTTACAATTTTAACTCAATTTTTAACATACAAAATCACACACACACAATTCAAACAAGCTTAATAAAAATTAGGGTTAGAATTTCAAAGCACTTAAGATATTTTCTACATTCTCCATCACTCGTCTTCATTATCAGTAACACGTTGACAGTAATAAACAAAGAAACGGGGCCTCGTGTGTTTAAGAAAATAAAAATGCATGTACATAATATTCCCACTCGCATTCATTACAACGTAACTATTATGGCAACAATGTACCAAGATTACACCTAATCTACACAAGATCGTATCAGCAAATCCTTCACAGCCAAATTAAGATAAACGATAAGGCAAATGTGGCAAGTGGCTGGGAAAGAGAAGAAATGCTGACAAGAAAGAAAGAATGTATAGAAGGTGGCTAGCCATAATCTACCCTGACCTATATTTATATCTGAGCTGTTAATCTGTTAAGATCAATTTCTTACATGTGTTTAAAATATTCATAATTTAAAAAATCAAATAGTTTTTAATATACAAAATAAATTTCACTAGCTAATTATAACTGATTTGAGATTATCAAGATTTTTCTTAAATTAACAAACTAAAGATTTAAATAAAGCTGAAAGCTTATTTGAAAGGCAATGTCTTATTTTTTTAATATGTAAAATCTGGAGAGAAAAAAATATTTTTATGCACACTTAAGCAATCCAATTATTTATTTTTAATAACAAACTAATAAGTAGGGTTATTATTATAATGGATATCATTAGGTATATTCATTTTAATTTTAATTTTCATATTATTATATTTATTTAATGTTTTAACTTAAAAGAACTCTACATTGTTGAACAAAAAATATTCATAATAATTCTGTATTCACATGTATTTCTAATTTTTAACAGTATTGTTTCATAATCTGAATAAGAGACACACTCTCACATCACACTGTGAGTTTTAGCCCTTTGCTCACTATTATAAGATATTGATCATAATATAACAGTTCATGTTCATGCAAGAGAGAGAGAGAGAGAGAGAGAGAAGAGGAGGGAAGGGGGACAGAATGGGACATTTTTCTCTTGATGGGGGGATAGGGGTACAAAAATTCAGGGGTTCTCCAGGAGGACAAAGAAATGCAAATGAGAGCAGAGGGTGTGTAATCTAATTGATGAGCCTGACACATGCACTCACTAATTTCCAAGAGAATAAAGGAGAAAAGGGTGGGGGGAATGACCTATTAAAATTAGAATTATAATCTTTTATAACTATTAATAATTCCATTTATCCCATAAAATATGTTTGATTTATATAATTTAATAGGTAAAATCACAATGTATTCACTTCAATAATCAGAGAAATTGAAGGTTTCTGGCCTATCAATGTGAAGAACTAGAAATATAATCACTATTTTATAGTATAGCTATATTGATAACATTATAATTATATATTATTATATATTAATTCAATGTATTTATTAGTTTTAGTTATTCATCTTCTCCTTATATTTATAATTATATTAAAAAGAATTATTATCACTTTTCCTGAGTTGCTGAATCAAGATATCAAAAAGCAAGAAGATCAATATACTTTATCTATACTTCTACCACTGAAAACCCATACAAATTTGGATAAATAATGCAAGGCTGGTGCCACGACTCACCAGGCTGTGGCATGCGCGCAGTGCTCTGGAACCTCATTATGGAATGGCCTATTTGAAGCCATATTTGGCCTGCTTCCCTACACCCCCACCCACCCCTTTAAAAGCTCCCATCGTCTTACCTTGCTACTCACCTAACTAACTTTAGAACAAAATAAGAAGCAGAAATTCACTGTTTAAATTGGCAACTTTACTACGATCTAATATGAAACATTAGATAAGCAATAAGGAGAAAAATCATCAAAGGACCCACAATCTCTGCGACCGTTATCGTAGACCTGTCGGGCACGGTGGGCGAGGCAGGTGGTTCCTAGGAGGTGGGTCTATTCGATAATGTGTATTAAAGTAATAAAGGATCGTAAAAACTGTTGTTACGTAACTAAAATGAAATCATCTGAATCAAAATAAACAAGAATGTTTCGATAATTAAGTTCAACTTACCATTCTTCTTTCGTGGATTCCTCTGTTTTCTTCGACCGCACCTGCCTACCACCTCGGCCATGTTTTCATTTCATTTGAAGTAGTAAGAGAAAGGTCGTCGATGGATGCTGTGTGCGCATGTACGTTGACAGCATCCGCTCTGTGACCTATGGCAGATGATAAACTAGGCACCAATGTAAACAATACACAAAATAATCTATTTTTACTTTCACCGGTAAACGTTCACAGGGATCATACTGTTATGATTTTAACTGGATTTCCCACCGCGTTCTCACTTCGACTGTCCTGTCCAATCGTCCCACTACTTCGTTCACGGACTAAAAATCGAGCGTTTGTAGCCACTTTGCTTGAGAGTGTTGAGGCAGTGACAATGCAGGTGCCGTTACGTTTTTGCAACCACTTTCACCCCCTCCCCTTGTTTTTGTGTCCCGAAACTTTGGGCTTTCACACTGTGGGTCAAATATCAAGGAATGGTTTTTTATCTACCTTCGTCTGTTTGCATCCATAACTTTAAAAAAATTAAACGTATTACTATTTTTAAAAATAGCAGACCAATTATATTTAATTTTAAACTCTTATTTTACCGATTATGGTTATCACCAGGTCATCCATTTTTATTTTTATACATAATCTTAATGTTTTTGAGGGTGGAGGAGGGTAGACGTTGCCGATGTATTTCGTATTTTGTTTCTATTATTTATATATATTTTATTACCTTTTTTTCCATGAGTCGTCTAGGAATGCTACGAGGCCCGGGGAGAACGTGGGAAAGTGTTTATTTCACGTTTCAGAAAGCCAAACGCACGACACGGAGGCAGTAGAGTTGGGGGTGTATGGGAGAGAAAAAAAAGTACACTGGCACCTGTGTATTATTTTATGGGTGTGGGTAGGCAACGAAAACAAGTAATAGAATGACTTGAGAACCTGGTGAAAACGCTATTGGTTTTACATATTCATGTTTTTAACAGCATTCTAACTCTAATCTCCCTCTCCTGCTCTGCCTTCGGTCGGCACTTAGAGTGATAGGATTTCTTGAAATTCGGCACGCTCTTGCTTGCCAGGTCGATAAAAAGAGGCTCCGGCCGCGTGTTCTAATTTCTCGTACAGTTACTTTTCATCTGGAAGCGCCTGCCAGTGGTCAAACAGCAGCGACCGTGTCTACTGTGTGTTGTTGTACCGCTGCGAACTGGTGTCGTTGCTCAAATGAGAGTGAGAGAAGGAGAAAGTTTGGGAGGGGGGAGGCGGGCACGCTACCGTCGGTTTCAGCTCAGGAATATTAATCGCGGCGGTATTTGTGATAATAAGCGGCGCCATTACATAAGGTAGGGGGAGCAAAAGGGAGCGGATGCGGAGGTATGGGTGGGGGTGGTGGAGGACGCTGCCTATCCGAGGAAAGGTTTCTGTTTGATCTGATCAGAGAAGTCGGGTCATAGTTGGCACATTGTTGGGGCTTATATTGACCAGTCGTTTAGCAGTCAGTTCATAAACCATGTAAGATTAGTAGTGGTCATTGCTCGCTTCATCAGTGGTTCTCATGCAAGATGACCATTGAATTAACGTAATGGCAGAAGAATTTTTTTTTAAAAAAGAACATTTATTTTGAGCATCAATTTTAGAACAGGGATTTTGAATTCTGATCAAAATTAATTAATTGAAACTTTTCGTTTTTAGAATATAGAACACGACGCGAATGCTAAAATTGTAAGCCTACTTTAATCATTTCCATTTTTATTTTTCAGTTTTAAACAGTATTTTATATTTCTTTTTATTTAAAAGTTTAATTTTTAATTAGAGATCATCAACGAAAATACTTAAAATTAAAATTGCTTTTTTAAAAATTGGATAAGATATAATGTAAATAAACGTTAATTTGCTTTGTATTCATGAAATGTATCGCAAATTATTAAAATTAAAATATATATTGTAATATTTATTATAATTTACAGTCATCAGTGATCAGTAGAATATAAAATAGCATTTAATCGGTCTATTTATTTATTTAGTGTAAACTTCCTCCCCCACCATCCCATGTAATATACTCACAATTAGAATGTCATTAGTAATAACAAATTATATTTTAAAAAATAATTAACAAGTCTAATTGTTTCTATTTTAAATAAAAAACCATGTTTAATTTTATTTTCTAGAACTACGCCGAGGAAGCCAGAAGCAGAACAATGTTCACGGAAGGGGTGGAGTTAATGCACAGCCCATCCGTGGTGGGCGGGCCATCCGGCAAATAAAAAAAATCGCTCCGCCGTGAACACAGTACCCTCAAAAGAAAGAAAATTTAGCCTTCCGCGATATTCTTTTCCCCGCTTTGCTTTGACCTATTTTCTGTCGATGATGGCAAGTTATTGCGGATATCAAGTAATAATAATAATAGAAAAGATTTCATAATACATATTTTATGATCTGTCGTAAAAAACAATATTTAGTCATCAGCAATTAGTAGCCAAATAAGTTGAAATAACGTAAATGGGGCCGTCCATAAATGACGTCACGCGCCAAAAAAGGGGGAGGGCAGGGGGTCACACTTTTGTGATGATGCGTGACGAGGGGGGGAGGGGGGGTTGAAGAAATATGACGTCACATGAAAAGTGTAACTTTAAATACAACTTCCACTGCAATATTTGGTCGCTTACAACTTATTTATTGATTCTTTAATATTATTTTTTTAAAACCATCAGTGCTTCTCAAAGTGTCAACGAAATGGAATATCTGTAGGCCATCAAACGCCGGTTGGCGTAAGTTATCAAGAAATGAAAATTAAAACTAATTATAATTCTAAAGTTTGAGAACCCATAAGAGAACGTATAAAATAAAAGCGTCGTTTGATGTTGTCATCAAAGCATTTGTGATGTAACCGCAGCTCCGTTTGATTCTCTTACGGTAGGAGTCGGCGAACTTTTTTGCCCGTTACCCCAAAATACAAGTTTATGTGTGCGTTCCCCCCCCCCAAGACTCGAGGTCCTTCCCACATGACTCAGGCGGGGATTTGGGGGAGCGTCGTTAGCCCCCCCCCCGAAAATGCAACTGGGGAGTTTTACAAGCATGACAAGTGTCTTAAACAATTATATGAATAGGATTATGTGTAGATATTTTAAGCCAAAACGACACGGAATATCAATTTTTATTTATTTATTTATATTTTAATTTTTTTTTATATTTTCTTTTTTTTTGGGGGGGGGGACTATATGATACAATTATAAACGTTTTAAGTTTGATATAATCGTTCGATTGGTTTTGGGTCTAACGCCCCCTGGCCATTCTAGATATAATAGTATTCATTAACTTTATTGAATGCATCTAATTTTTTACATTTTCCGGGGGGGGGGCAAAGCGGGACGGGGCCCCTCAGACGGGGACTCAGACGGGGGGGGGGTCCCCAGGTTTCTGTAGCAAAAAATCGGGACGTCTGGTCACTTGAGTGGGACATGAAGACTGAAATCGGGACGTCTGGTCACCTTACGTGTCGGGATCACCGACAAGTCACGGGAAGGCCGTATCAAGGAGTAAAATGTAAATAACCACAGAAATCGACGCACCAACCGGCTTAGCTAATAAGAAAGCAATTTAAATTTATAAATTTTAAAAACCGTAAAAACAAAGTTTTTGACTATAAATCCCTTATATATGAGACAGAACTTAAAGTATTGATTATGTTCCAACGCAACAAACATTTACAGCCTGCAACTGAGTGAATTCCACCTGGTTAAAACACGAGATGTGGTCACCGATGGCTGGCGTGAAGTCAAGTGACCCGTAAAATGTAAACAATAGCGACCGCTACATATAGTTTATATAGATAAACTAAAAATGCATTAATTTTATTACGGTACGTTCGATCGATCTGAAATTATGATACTATGCATTGTTAGGTTACACGGGTCCGTGTGCCAATTTCAGCTCGATGGCTTCACGGGAAATTGGTCATTTTTTACTTTTGTTTTTCCGCCCTCCCAAGACAGAGAGAGAGACAAGATTTTTAAGTTAATATAAGGGATTTAATAATAAAACAAACCCGTAATTAAACAACCCCGTAAAAAACAATGTTTTTGACTTTTGTATTTCCGCCTTCCCGACCGACCGACCGCAAACCCAAGAGACGGCGGTGAAGTTAATATAAGGGATTTATAAAACAAACCCGTAAAAACAAAGTTTTTGACTATAAATCCCTTATATATGAGACATAACTAAAAGTATTGATTATGTTCAAACGCGACAAACATTTACAGACTGAAGCCGAAATTATCTCCCCTGGCTTTAAAACTTGGGGGAGGGGGTGTGGACATGGACGGGTGGCGTCAACGCGTTAACTCAATTCCGGGTGGTTTACCTGGTTAAAACACGAGATGTGTTCACCGCTGGCTGGCGTGAAGTCAAGTGACCCGTAAAATGTAAACAATAGCGACCGCTACATATAGTTTGTATAGATAAACTTAAAATGCATTAATTTAATTACGGTACGTTTGATCGATCTGAAATTTTGATACGATGCATTGTTAGGTGACACGGGTCCATGTGCCAAATTTCAGCTCGATGGCTTCACGGGAAATTGGTCATTTTTTACTTTTGTTTTTCCACCTTCCCGATCAACCGACCGCGAACCCAAGAGACGGTGGTGAAGTTAATATAAGGGATTTAATTAAACAACCCCGTAAAAACAAAGTTTTTGACTATAAATCCCTTATATATGAGACATAACTAAAAGTACTGATTACTTTCAAAAGTGACAAACATTTACAGACTGAAACCAAATTATCTCCCTTGGCTTTAAAAGTAGGTCAAAACTCTAGCAGACGACGACTAAACATTATAAATAGTGATTTATATAGATAAACTAAAAATGCATTAATTTAATTACGGTACGTTCGATCGATCTGAAATTTTGATACGATGCATTGTTAGGTGAGACGGGTCCGTCTGCCAAATTTCAGCTCGATGGCTTTACTGGAAGTGGGTTATTTTCTACTTTTGTTTTTCCGCGGGACGACGGACGGGACGTCGTGGTCGAGGGACGACGGTCGAGGACGAATGAGACGGCGGTGAAGCTAATATAAGGGATTTAAAAATATCACTGCTTTTAATATTTAATTAAATTGAAGAAAATATTAAGTCATTCGTACCCAAAATCAAAATAAAACTAATTGTATTGAAAAAGCGGGACAAATGTGCGTCCCGCTGGGACAAGCGCGTTTCAGCGGGACATGAGGTCTGAAATTGGGACAGTCCCGTCTAAATCGGGACGTCTGGTCACCTTACACAAAACAACTTTTCTTCTTAGCTCAGTTTTTAAGGCATTAATTTTAAATATCACAGAAAGTATACTTGATACAGTGAAGTTATGTGGATTAAGATTATTGTCACTCGTGTCAATATAAATGAAAGTAGGGTGGATTTAGGTGTCTTCGTATAGTACGTAGGTAAGAAATCTACATTGTATTCAAAATTTAAAAAATGCATTTTCTGGAAGGAACCGGTTCAATAATGGGCATATGTTCCAAGCGTACACGTGCACATGACGTATTTTAATATATCTAGTGGATTGTAGTGGATGTTATATGTCCCAAATGAGTCTGCATTATCCCCAAGAATTCCCAGATGAGGTTATTTACCTGTTTCGCTGACCTCTTTCTTACGGGACTTGTCTGTATCAAGTGTCCTTTCTGTGATATTTAAAATTAATGCCTTAAAAACTGAGCTAAGAAGAAAAGTTGTTTTGTGCTGCTCTCGCTTTGCGATGTCAAGAATTAGATGCATTCAATAAAGTTAATGAATAGTTGACTAATTTTAAATGGGCTCATTTATCAATATATCTAGAATGGCCAGGGGCGTTTGACCAAAAACCAACCGAACAATTATATCAAACTTAAAACGTTTATAATTCTATCAAATAGATTCCACCGCCCCTCTCCCCCCCCCCGCTTTTTTTTAAAGAAAAAGGATATTCCGTGTCGTTTTGACTTAAAATATCTATACATAATCCTATCCAGATCATTTTTAGACACTTGTCATGCTTGTAAAACTCACCATTAGCATTTCTTTTTGGTGGTTGGGGGGGGGGTCTAACAACGATCCCCCAAATCCCCGAGTCATGTGAGCAGTACCTAGAGCTCGCTAACGCACACATAAACTTGTATATTTTGGGGTAACGGGCAAAAAAATTCGCCGACGGAGCTGCGGTTGCATCACAAATGCTTTGATGTCAACATCAAACGACACAGTGTAACAATTTCATACGTTATCTTGTGAGTTCTCAAACTTAAGGATTATAATTAGATTTAATTTTCGTCTCTTGATAGCTTACGCCAACCAGCATCTGATGGCCTACCGACCGGCACGTTGAGAAGCCCTGATTTTAAAAAAAAATAATAATTTTTAAAAAGTCATTAAATAAATTGTAAGCCACCAAATATTTCAGTGGAAGTTTTATTTAAAGTTACCATTTTGATGAGATGTGACGTCACATTTCTTCAACCCCCCCTCCCTCCCCCTCGTCACGCATCGTCACAAAAGTGTGACCCCCCTCCCCCCTAGGAGCGTGACGCCATTTATGGACGGCCCCATATGTGCAACGTACTGTTATTTATGTGGTTGTCATTTATGTGGTTGTCATTTATGTGGTTGTCATTTATGTGGTTGTCATTTATGTGGTTGTCATTTAAGTGGTTGTCATTTACGTGGTTGTTGGATGTGAATGTTTATTTAATACTTATATTTATGTTATTATTTTTATGTGAGCCCAGTTCCTTACTGGGGTACAGCAATATATAAAGTATCAATTTATTATTATTACTATTGCAAAGACAAATTTGAAGTAAAACTGACAAAGCGAAAAAGTTCGTATTTACACTGCATATGCTCGCGCTTTGACGTAGACTCTTTAATGGAAAAAACAAGACGAACTTTCAGTCGCGGACAAAAAACAAATATCATGTCTTTGGTGGACCGCATGTGACCCGCGGGCCGCATTTTGGTCACCCCTGATATAAACTATAATGACTCATAACTAAACACGTTTGTAAGTTCATGTGATCATTCTGAGCAATAAAGTTTACACAGTGGACATTCTGAAAAGTTTATATCGTTCCTAATGTTTAATGTTTTTCATTTAGACAAATGTAATTCTACTTAAAGTACATGCATGGCTATTTGCTTCTTAAATCGCTTCAATCTTTATACACTCATCTTCAGCTATACCCTGCTATACTGTCAATCGCTTTTACAATTTTTAATGAGACTTGAATTTTGTTTGTTTGCTGATGTAACCCCAGCCATCAATATATTTTCGTAAAAGGATTTCAAAACACTACTCGAATGATGTGCAGTACAACTTGAACAATAATTGTTTGCTGTGAACAAAATATAATAACTGAATCTTCTAAAAGACTTGAAAGCACGCTTGATACTATAAACATCAAACCGGTCTATTGGTTGACATTAGTAAAAAGACCCTGTTTGTCACTGTTACTATTATTTATATATATATTATATATGCATTGCATTTATTTGTGAGGCCCAGTCATTTTATTTAAGTTGTCATATAAGAAAGATTTTCTTCACCAGAATTCCATATTTTGGAAATGGCTCCTGCTAAAAATAGATCCATCTGAGCTGTGAGCTATAGGAGTTCTCGATTAATCCAAATCTGCCTACCTTTCCCTGGAAAGCCTAGTTCAGCTATGACGTCAGAATAACAGTCATGGTACGCCCCAAGGAATGACCCAGTTAATTAACGATCCGTCCACTTGTTTGTCCAACTGGGGTCTACGCGTTCTTTAACTTGTACATGTCATTTATTAAAATGTTGTGTTTTTTTTACCACGTTTTTATTAACTCGCTTTCGTTGGGCATTGTTTGTTTGTTTGATTGTCCAAGATTTTTTCAAATCTGCCAACGTAAAATTGAACCACTTCTGATGGTCCTAGAGATCTGAAAATTTTACAACAGATAGATCTTTGATGACAATGCATTGTATCAAAATTTCAGATCGATCAAATGTACCGTTATTAAATTATTGAACTTTTAAGTTTATCTATAGTCTATATAAAAGCATCTGTACCGTCGGCTTTTGTTGACATCCGTGAGTTCGCCCCGTGACCACATCACAATGTTTTTAAAACGTTGGGCGGGCGCTTGTGAGGTGTTTGGTAAAATAAATAGAGGTACAAAAATATTTTTAAAAACCAGGTTGTTATAAGTGGACTAAAAAGAATAAAATAAATAGAAGTAAAAAAAAAGATTTTTAAAAACCACGTTTTTAGAAGCGGACTAAAAAGAAGAAAATAATTTAAAACTTATTAGTTCAAGTACTTCGATTTAATATGACTAAAAACGTGGGGTGGGTGTTTGGTATAAAAATTAAAGATTTCTAATTTAGAAGGCAAAAGAGAGATCCATAAGTGAGAGAATGAGTGAACCGCATATGTTAAACCTCATAAGCGCCCGCCCCACGTTTTTAGTCATATTAAATCGAAATACTTGAACTAATAAGTTTTAAATTATTTTCTTCTTTTTAGTCCGCTTCTAAAAACGTGGTTTTTAAAAATCTTTTTTTTTACTTCTATTTATTTTCATTTACAAAGCTGCTAAGCAATCATTATGTAACATCGCCATCAACTGAAAACTGGTCTCTTTATTAAATGTGATGGCAAATTACATGCAGACAGCTGACTGATCCACTGTTAACAGAGTAAATACAATTACAAGACTAGCTAAAAATCAACGGAATTCACTTCTGTTCCAATGAAAGGTTCCCGTGAACATTATTCTACAAGTTTGACAGCATCTTCCCAGTTAACAGTTCCTTCCCAGTATGACAGTATATTAGGTGTAAGAAAGTGTAACACTTTGTGACAGGGGGAAGGGGGGGGGGTCAGGCCATGTGTGATGTCACACATTTATTTTTTTAAATTATTTTTTTTCTAATTTATTTATATTTTTTAAAGCAGAATTTAAATAGCTTTAAAAGTAATTTTCAAAACTTTTGTGAAATATTAGAATTAGTTTTATGTCAACATAGCATGAAATGCGTATCTACTGAATGTATTGCTCATAAATCTGAATTGGATGCAGCAGGATTGATATGGAAGGATCAGGAATGGTTTGACAATCATGTTCGCACCAGTCAATATTTCACTCAAGTTGTCAAATATCAGGACATGAAATGTTGCGACAAAGCCCGAAGCTCATATTTCAACGTTTTAACTTCAAGATTCTTCCCTCCTCCAATCCCAATCAACCAAACAACTGATTGACTCAAAGCTTCAGAGAGAGCAGATGAAGATTCTCATAATTTTCCTTCCTTGTTTGTAGCACAAACTCTCAAATTTGATGACATTATGCCAAGATCAACAGGAGTTTTCAAAGTACAACCACATGATTACAAGCTTATTTGATCGACTTTGCAAAGTAGGTCTCTTATATTTAGCCTCACAAACAATGTTGAAGAAACATACAGGACAACACTGAGCTCGGGCTCAGGAGAATGTTCCAAACCAAACTGTTCAAGAATCAACTCAGATAAAACGCATCCGTCCTTTGAGAATCGCTTCTAGAAGGTAAAGAGAACCTATGGAAGCTATTGCCAGAAGAGAAAATGCACCTACAGAGGCTGTTGAGTGGCTAGATGGGGACGAGTTGATCTGTCTGCAATTATCCTTCCAGGAAACTATGGATGAACACTTCACTTCACCATTGTAAAATGATGTCCAGTGAATATTTTTGAATGAAACATAATTCATAGGACCATAATAAACAGATTCAATAAAGCACAAGAGTTGGTCACATAATTTGTCAATCTAGTCTTTTTTTAAAGTTAAATTGTTTTTGTTTCCTTGTTATTATTTAATCACTGGTTGAGGTCAAGTTTCGCTAATCTACTTCTTATCCTGTGTCAATAGATGGCATAATCGGAAGATTATCTAAAACTTGAACTCACCCATTGTAAATAAAAGGTAGCAGTTAAATGATGTGTATTATATAATTGTCAAGTCTAATTTTTTCATTTTTTTTTCAAATTCGATCTAGATTGAGTTACTGTTTCATGGAATAACTGTGACAACTGTTGACAATTAACTATTCTTCTACATGTATTAATGTCATTTTAATAATCTGATAGTTCTTTTAAGTGGTGGTGTACTGGATTTCGGCCCCAGCTCCGGCAAGTCCAGAATCCGACTATTTTAAAAAATCGGCTCCAGCTTCGGTTCCGGCAGGTTTCACTTCATAAATCCGGCCAAATTCAGCTCCAGCCGGATTTCAAAATTTTGAATCCGGTACATCCCTACTTTTAAGTGAAAATTTTATATTTTAATACAGTCTAATAGTGAAGTGTAATTTAAGTATTAAATTAACTATTTTAATTAGGTGTTAATTAAATTGTTTTTCGAAAGTGTGACGAGGGGGGGGGGTCCTGAGATTTGTGACAGTTTATGACAGAGGGGAGGGGGGTCAAGATGGTCAAAAATAGCGTGACGTACTTTATGGTCGGCCCCTTACCAGATTTGACGATCATCGATTTATTGATTGATTTTCCTTTCGGGCCTATAAGATTTTGATGATGGATATTTGTGTTTTGTGCTGCTTGGTGCAGCTCGGTGACTTCATTGGAATGTGTGAAGACCTAGAAATTTGCTTTCTTTGATGATGGTTCTTCGTAAAGTTTCTCTCGGTCTTCCTGTTTAGTCTTGCCCTCTGGTTGCCGTATGAGGGTCTGTAGGGGTAGCTTCAAGCTGTCCATATGAGGGTCTGTAGGGGTAGCCTCGAAGCACATGAACGTTGTTAGACCATCTTCCATGTATTGATGACAGTTTATATATGGTTAAAAATATGGGCAAGCTTGATTAGATTTATGACAATTTATGATTATAAAATAACTGCCATTTAAATAGATCCACGCTCCATTTTTTAAGTGTGCGGACTTAACAGAGCAAGATCGGAAATCCTATTTTCGCAACTCCCCATCTAAAATCAAGCCCCCCTCCCCCAGCAACCCGCTAACCAAACACCCCCATCACTCATCTTATTTCCCCGGCCCTAACTCATAGATCCCGCTATCCTAATTTCCTTAATCCCGGTTACCGTTATTGTTTAGTAGGTTGTCTCCCCGTGCCCCATCCGAAGAATGGCCTCGGTCGTTTGATCCCTGGAACCACGAGTCCCCAAAGAATAGAAGTGGAACTTCCTAGAATTATGGCCATCTTTTGTTGGCTTGAAGAGTTGGTGAAAGTGAGCAATACCCCAACACCTGTCCAACATTTTGTTGGGTAGCCCCCACCCTCCTCCCCCTTCTTCATCTTTCCACGCGGGGTTATATTTCCAAAGTGATCGATTGGAATCAGGGGAGAAAATCCTCACAACAGGAGGGTCGCTGTTGAACTTTGCTTTTTTATCTCTTAAACTTAAACTAACCGAAGACAAAATCTCAGGGCGAGAAGTTGACGTCATTAAATAGGCATCAGAGACGATCAATACTTGACAATAAATCAGCAGCGCGAAGAAAACTTTGTGCGGACAGCTACTGCACAGTTAGGTTTTTGTTTTTCAATATAAAATGAATGTTTATACTTATAAGATAACGTAAGCAGAAGAAACTTCGTTTTTGTTTTGTTTAGTTAGGAGTTTGCTATTGTTTATGTGGTAGTGGGGTTGGACAGAAGGAAGGTAAAAGTGGGAGAGGTTGAATGTGGGACAGGAAGAGTTTAGAGGAAGAACGAAGCCAGGCAGATTAAATTTAGAGGAATTAATAAAGGAGGCGGGGAGGGTTGGGGTATAAGAATAAATTGAAAGAATGCAGCGCGAGATTCAGAGATATACGAATGTAGGTCAATTCTAAGGTAATACACGGATTTGTTCAACAAAGAAAAGCCAATGGTCATCTCTGACTATCAAACGGTGTTAAATGATTTGGTTATTAGTACATACAATACGGTGTTAAATGATTAAGGTCACTCCTTCAAACGTCGCAGTGTTAAATGATCTTGGTTATATTTAAATATCAAACGGTGTTAAATGATCATGGTCATCTCTGACTATCAGACGGTGTTCAATGATCTGGGTCATCTCTGACTATCAGACGGTGTTCAATGATCTGGGTCATCTCTGACTATCAGACGGTGTTCAATGATCTGTGACATCTATGACTATCAGACGGTGTTCAATTATTTGTGACATCTATGACTATCAGACGGTGTTCAATGATCTGGGTCATCTCTGACTATCAGACGGTGTTCAATGATCTGTGTCATCTCTGACTATTAGACGGTGTTCAATGATCTTCCCATTAGTTGTTGTCACGATGGACGAGCTGAGACAAAATGGGGGCTGGAAAAGGACGCCGACGATAATATGGCCGTCATTAGTAATTACAGTTGCTCCCGCTACGGTTGTGCCCCTTCTGTCATGGCGCTAGTGTACAATAGTCTTCTCTCCCTTTGATCTCTGTCCGTGGACCATCAACGCCTAGAGCCCGTTTGTGGAGCCATCACCGGGGTCTGACGAACCCGCTGGAGTAACTGGATTAAACTGGGGCCCACCGTTCTTGGATGACTTGTTCCACTGCCAGATTGGAACTTCAAAAGTACGGCAGCCATTGTGGAATCTGGGTCATGTTGACTGAGGACGAGATCATTAGATTAACGGTCTCATCATGACTTTTCTTTTAGATTTCATGCGGTCCATTGGCGAGGACTGGACTATTTATTTACATTGGAGAAAAACCGATAATTATCTCTAGGATGTTTTATCACGAAGTTATTGAATTATTATTTTTTAAATCAAATGATATTTTGACGTAATACTATTTTGTTACTCTGATATTTGTTTTTTTTTCAAATCATTTTATCAAGACATGCTATCACTGTCATGTGATCTCTTATGTGATTAATGTTAACTCTGTAAATATACACGAGTACCGGTAAGTTTAATGTAAACTTTGAAAAACTACACAAGAAAGTTTAACATTTCACAAGGTCATGGTCAAGCAAGTAAAATATTTACTTTATGAATCTTAAATATTTTTTTCAGTTCCCTCCCCCATTTGGTCAGTTTGAAATCGATTGTAAGTTAATTGTTTCTAATTGTTGTGATTGTCAAATGGGTCTATATGTTGGGGAAAGCGCCCCCCCCCCGTATTTCTCGCCGTCTGTCCTATCCTACTCACCACTTCACACCCCCTCCCCTTATCCCTCTTGTCACCTAGGAAAAAAAAACTGCGCAGACCTCACTCATCTCAGCTCTTGTTCTTCTATTAGTTGTGGCTCCAGCCCTGCACAATGAAGACTTCTTTGAGCGCGCATCTGTCATGAAAAGCTATCGCCCTACCTCCATGTTTGCACAAGGGCAGTGCTACTCATTGAGGAGACGAGATTTGACCAGAAAACTTCCACAAAACGAAGTAGTGCCATAGACGGCAACATTCTCTTTCTACGTCACGCAGAAACGGGGATGTCAAAGTAACTATATAAAGTAGCAAGTAATCTATTGTCATTTAAAAATAATACTTAAGTAGCTGGTACAGGCCTTTCCAATATTACATTAATTAGACAACTATCACATCCACATACATTAGACGACATGATAAAAAAACGATCCATATGTATGTATGTATGTATATATATATGGCAAAACTTCAAAATAATTTGAATATCGAGGAATGAAATCTAAAGGCCGTTGAGGAATTGGCGCATGCATGTCGACGTATAGTATTGTCTCATTCACTACCGTCATTATCATTAATTGCGTTTTGTCTAAATCACAGTTGGGGCTAAAGTCTGTATTTTGAGACCCACTGATTTGAACCATGCCATTACCTGGTTTTGTCAGCGTGGCCGGGGGATCATTTTTCTACCTGCCCATCAAAAAGCACCGCAGGCATGAAAGGGGCAACAATTAAGGGTGTTGTGGCTTTCTACCTGTGACAAAAGGTGTGAAGGGAGCGCGAGGTGGTGGGTAGTGTGGTTGTTATCCCCATTGGAGGCTGTGGTTAGAGTTCACTGCCTGGAGATAGACAGGTAAAACATCAGTTGGCGATACCTGAGGATTAGATGGCGATACCTGAGGATGACATGGCGATACCTGAGGATGAGATGGCGATACCCGAGGATGAGATGGCGATACCCGAGGATGAGATGGCGATACCCGAGGATGAGATGGCGATACCTGAGATGAGATGGCGATACCTGAGATGAGATGGCGATACCTGAGGATGATATGGCGATACCTGAGGATGAGATGGCGATACTTGAGGATGAGATGGCGATACCTGAGGATGAGATGGCGATACCTGAGGATGAGATGGCGATACCTGAGGATGAGATGGCGATACCTGAGGATGAGATGGCGATACCTGAGGATGACATGGCGATACCTGAGGATGAGATGGCGATACCCGAGGATGAGATGGCGATACCCGAGGATGAGATGGCGATACCCGAGGATGAGATGGCGATACCTGAGATGAGATGGCGATACCTGAGATGAGATGGCGATACCTGAGGATGATATGGCGATACCTGAGGATGAGATGGCGATACTTGAGGATGAGATGGCGATACCTGAGGATGAGATGGCGATACCTGAGGATGAGATGGCGATACCTGAGGATGAGATGGCGATACCTGAGGATGAGATGGCGATACCTGAGGATGAGATGGCGATACCTGAGGATGAGATGGCGATACCTGAGGATGAGATGGCGATACCTGAGGATGAGATGGCGTTGGCTGGCTAATAATAGTGTCTTATAATAGTACTTTAAAAAAAAGAAAAAAAAAGAAAAAAAGAAGAAATAAGAAATAATAAATAAAATAAACCAATATACACAGTTCTCGTTGTCTGTATGGGTGTAATGCTGTTAGGTGGCGCTGCGATCGACTGTGTGGATGTAATGCTGTTAGGTGGCGCTGCGATCGATTTTGTTTTATAGTGCTGTTAGGTGGCGATGCGATCGATTTTGTAAGGAAATAAATGAATAAAATAAAAATAAATAAAATAAATGAAAGGTCTGTATTACGTTACTTTTTAATCTGATGTGTATTTATCTTGAAAACGTCCGTCATTTTTGACGGGGGATACACTGGTAAATAAATAAAAGTCAAACAAAACTAGAAACAATTATTTGTGGCATTCCCCAAAGGAAACTCAGAGATTGTAGATTTAAATAGATGTAACATGTTTGTCTTACTGATGTTTGTGGGACAATGCGCTAATATTTTAAGGTAAACAAAAACAAGGAATACACACACACACACACACACACACATACATACACACACACACACACAGAGTCACTGACATAAGGACACTCATATTCTCATATACACAAATATGATAAAATAATTTTAGCTATTTGACCACTTATAAAAAGATATATAAAATTCTGGCCATAATTATGGATTTCCCTTTCTCCAACAACAGCCCCATAATGGACCTGAACAGGCCCACACGCCTTAGGGTGTCGGTCTGCACAACATGAATAGTTCTGGTTATGATACGATAAGTTAAGTATGTTCTGGTAACGCTGCCTTAAATGATGCATTCAGGTTCATATAACCAGGGGCCCCTAAGTTAGTTTCGACCTGCAATAAATTATGTCGACAATAAATAATATCAATTGATAAAACGCAAACGGGGTCCCCCCGCCCCCAATTAATTACCATGTCTCTTTTTGGATCAAACGACGATGTATGTTACAATGAATACAGAATTAAAATTTTCAAGGCCATTCATTATTGTCAATAATAGCAATGACAATGTGATGTCATGGATTTTATTATCACTTACAGAAAAAGTTTTTTTTTAAATTTGTTTTTTAGCTGCAATATTATTATTATTATTTTTTTTTAGGATAGAAGTGATGAAGACAGTTTTAGAGTCCCGTTAATTTGGACTCTCTAATAGAAATGGCAACCGCGTTCTGGAACCTCCATTCTGCCATCTGTCGTCTGCCTTCACGCATGCGCACCGACCCTTTCACGGCGTACACTACGACATTTGGTGAAGTCAGAGGTTCATGGGCCGGGACAAAGCCTGCTCGCTCGCCCTTTTGGGCCCTTTAAGAATGCCTTTGAGTTTGCATGGATAATTAAAACACAACCGTCCATTCCCCCACCCCTTTATGTCCCAAAGCTTTACGCCATGTATGACACCGATGATAGGTTAGGTTTTGTTCGTCTGCTACAAAAGCTGAGGGATCGCGGCCAGAATGTGTTCGTGGTTTTGCTGTTGTGCAACTAAGTGACCGACTTCTGTACCTTGTTGGTTTGAGGGTTTCGGGGGAGGGGGTGGAGGGAGGGGGCGTCCCAGGGGATATGAGGTTGAGGCTTCGAAGCGAGCTCGTACGTACGCTGGGATCAAAGATTCAGGGTCGTAGTAGAAACGGGTTTCGTTTTTATCAAATACATGATGTTAAGTGGTGCTATCAGACAGCGTCGATGAGTGCTAAGCGTGCTCAAGTAAAACGGTGCTAAATTGAAAGTATTGTAAGTTGAGTAGGGTGCTAAAGTGAAAGTATTGTAAGTTGAGAAGGGTGCTAAAGTGAAACTAGAATATTTTTAGAATGGTGCTAATGTGAAAGTTGCTTACATTTAGGCTTTGATAAGGATTGAACAAATTGAAAATAATTGAGAGAAAATAAAGTTCTTACTTGTAAATAAAGAGTTGCTGAAAGGCGTTTTCCCCAAAATAATGAAAGTTCGCGATGACAATGGGTAGTGAGGTTTGGGAGAAGTGACTCAGAGGCGTATCATGCTCTAGGTAGACAGGAGCGACGTCGTTAAATCGAGTGATTCTAATTAATTAAGTTTTGCTGAACAGATTGACCTGATACGGGTCATTTGATTTAAGAAATAATTCCAACCACACTGTTGACTTTACTTCCAACCACACTGTTGACTTTACTTCCAACCACATTGTTGACTTTACTTCCAACCACACTGTTGACTTTACTTCCAACCACACTATTGACTTTACTTCCAACCACACTGTTGACTTTACTTCCAACCACACTGTTGACTTTACTTCCAACCACACTGTTGACTTTACTTCCAACCACACTGTTGACTTTACTTCCAACCACACTGTTGACTTTACTTCCAACCACACTGTTGACTTTACTTCCAACCACACTGTTGACTTTACTTCCAACCACACTGTTGACTTTACTTCCAACCACACTGTTGACTTTACTTCCAACCACACTGTTGACTTTACTTCCAACCACACTGTTGACTTTACTTCCAACCACACTGTTGACTTTACTTCCAACCACACTGTTGACTTTACTTCCAACCACACTGTTGACTTTACTTCCAACCACACTGTTGACTTTACTTCCAACCACACTGTTGACTTTACTTCCAACCACACTGTTGACTTTACTTCCAACCACATTGTTGACTTTACTTCCAACCACATTGTTGACTTTACTTCCAACCACACTGTTGACTTTACTTCCAACCACACTGTTGACTTTACTTCCAACCACACTGTTGACTTTACTTCCAACCACACTGTTGACTTTACTTCCAACCACATTGTTGACTTTACTTCCAACCACATTGTTGACTTTACTTCCAACCACACTGTTGACTTTACTTCCAACCACACTGTTGACTTTACTTCCAACCACACTGTTGACTTTACTTCCAACCACACTGTTGACTTTACTTCCAACCACACTGTTGACTTTACTTCCAACCACACTGTTGACTTTACTTCCAACCACACTGTTGACTTTACTTCCAACCACACTGTTGACTTTACTTCCAACCACACTGTTGACTTTAATTAAAGTTTTTAGGTATATCATTGAAACTAGTTTGGGGTATCTAAATAATGTAAATTTGATGAGATTAAACTTAAAGCGATGGTTTGTATATCTGCTTTTAAAATGTTCACTTGAACTGTTCACCAGACTATTTGTGACTTCTTCACCTCTGATATCGCTAAAGCTCCAAAATAAAGGCAAACATATTTATAAAAAAAAATTATATATATTCTGGGGGATTTTTTTGTTGTTGAACATTAAAAACAAAAGACACCAAATAAAAAATAATAAAAAATTAAAATAAATGTATCTAACACAGTTGTGTTATGTTCACCATAATAAATTACCCCCCCCCCGCCCCCACCCCCCAAACTTTTTTTCTCATCAATGTTTAAAACAAATTTTGAAGTTTAGCTTCGAATTTCTGTCTGTGAACAATTTTCCTTTATTGTTTTATGCAAATTTTAAATTGAGTCTCTTGTACCCTGGTAAAACATTGCCTATCTCATTGGCAGAGGTATTTTTTAGGACAAATTAAAATCATAATCTTTTAAAATTAATATTTTTGGAATCAAAAACGGTCAAAGTCAACGATCTGAAACTTAAAGAGTTGGTACGTAGGATATACTATTTACAGTATAGCTAGTAGGACTTTATATAAATTAGCACTGCAATTAGGACTTTATAGACATTAGTCATTAGCATTGTAAGTAAGACTTAACTATAATTAGCAATACAAGTAAGACTTAATACACTTAAGCACTGTATGTAGGACTTTATAGAAATTAGCAATACAAGTAGGACTTTACAGACATTAGCACAGCAAGTAAGGCTTTATAGACATTTGCATTGCAAGTAGGACTGAATAGACATTAGCACTGCAAGTAGGGCTTTATGTAAATTAGCACCGCAAGAAGGACTTTATAGACATCAGCGCTGCAAAATACACAATTATTTTTGATATTAACACTTTTTTGTTCGTTTCTGACATTGCACCCATATAATGATGAAAAGTTTTCTTGCTTGCCTACATTTCCCCCATGCACGCATGCAGGTGACGAACATTTTACCCCGAGAATGTCTGGTCTGATACAATACAAATGTCTGCTCAGGATACAATATAACAATATAACCTCTCAGATGACAGAAATTAAATGCGACAAAAATGATACGGGTACCTGATCAAGCCGGTTTGGGTTGCGTCATAGTTGCCGTCCTAGCGATTGGACCAGACAAGTCATGTGACAAGACACGTGACCTTTCCGGTGTATCTGATTGGTCACATGCTACCCCCAACTGAGTGCACGGGCTGTACCAATCTAATCAAACTGTCATTTTGCCTGGTTACCTTGTTGGGGATGCGCAGACCAAAGAAATTAACAAACAGGCATCCCCATCAAATCCCGTGGCTGTGTGCATGGGATTAAAAAGGATTAAGTGTACACCGGGGCGGGGGCATTGGGACCAGAATAGTAATGAATTCATAGCGAGCAGAACTATCATCTTCACTCTACTGTATAATGAAACAGACAAAGTAGCTGGTCGGTAGATGTCATCTTCACTCTACTGTATAATGAAACAGACAAAGTAGCTGGTCGGTAGATGTCATCTTCACTCTACTGTATAATGAAACAGACAAAGTAGCTGGTCGGTAGATGTCATCTTCACTCTACTGTATAATGAAACAGACAAAGTAGCTGGTCGGTAGATGTCACCTCCAAAAACAAAAGTCATGTTTAGAATTAAATAAATAAATACTGAAAACTGTTTTGTTGAAGAAAAAAAAATTAAAATAATTTTATAAAAATAATTAAATATATTAAAAAAATCTTTTTAAAAAAAGGACACGCTTTTAACATAATCACTACTTTTAGTTATGTCTCATATATAAGGGATTTATAGTGAAAAACTTTGTTTTTACAGCTATTTTTTAAAACTTATAATAAAAACTCTTTAAAATTCACGTCTGAAGCCCACACATCTTTTTTACCACTATTTTTTTTTATACCAAACACCTCATAAGCGCCCGCCCAACGTTTTATACCAAGGTGTTGTGTTCACGTGGTGAACTCATGGATGTCAACAAAGCAGACGGGTACCGATGCTTATATATAGACTATAGATAAACTAAAAATGCAATAATTTCAATACGGTACATTCGATCGATCTGAAATTTTGATAGAATGCATTGTCATCCACGATCTATATGTGGTATAAATTTGAGATCTCTATGACCATCAGAAGTAGTATAATTTTACGTTTCAAGTTTTGAAGGAAAGATGGATACAACATACAAACATTGTGACTTAAATAAAAGCGTGTAAAAAAGCGTGTAAAAAACGTGTGTCCAGAAATTTATCAAAGATTTTAAAACTAAAAAGTAAGAAAGAGTGTTGGACGTCCTGGAGATCAGAACTCAAAGCAAATCACGCAAAGAATCGAGCTCAAGGGGAGAAATCAAGATGGACAGTTGTCAGGAGCCATACGGATTGCATTTATTACACGCTTTTATTTAAGTCACAATGTTTGTATGTTGTATCCTTCCTTCAAATCTTGAAACGTAAAATTAAACCACTTCTGATGGACCTAGAGATCTCAAAATTTTACCACAGATAGATCTTGGATGACAATGCATTGTATCAAAATTTCAGATCGATCGAATGTACCGTAATGAAATTAATCAATTTTTAGTTTATCTCTATTTATCACTATTTCGAATGTATAGTAGTCGTCTGCTAGGGTTGACCTCCACGGCTCACTGGTTTCATTCTAGCCCTCGTAAATTCCCGTGTTTACATCAAGGACAGGGGAAATCAGCGCGTTTCAGTCTGTAAATGTTTGTAAATAAAAGCGTGTCCTTTTTAAAAAAAGATTTTTTTACATTTTACTTATTTTTCTATTCAAATAACTAGGCAAACTACAAACGATTTAGATTGCCACAAACTAGGGTCTCGGCCCGCGGGAAAATGCGGCCCGCGTTTAAATATTAACTGGCCAACGGTCTCCTCTTAAATTCTTTATTGACTCGTGGATTTTTTTCTGTAATTACGCCATTATATTTCTAAGAAAGGCGGAATTGTGTGCTGTGTTGAGTACAAAACTCGATGTTGTCAAATGATTGCAAGAATCAATGACGTTTTATTATTTACCAGCGTGGACATTTGTTAAAATTGCCTACGAATTTATGTGCTGGTAAATGTACGAATTTCGATGACATCCGCTGGCAAAATTAAATGCCATGATATTGTTTATTTTTGCCAAAACTATAAAAGGAAACGAATGTGGCATCATTCAGAAATGAACAATTTTATGGCATTGATTTTTTTCATCGGGTGTTAACAAAATTGGTGCACATAACAGCACATAATTTAACTGCTTTTTGGTACCAATATCCAGCTTGTTAAGCAATCAAACGACGTCAATTTTTGCCATCACTTTTTCCACATTACTGATAAATAAAATATCATCGTTACATAAAATAATTAAAGAGTTCCTTCATTATTTAAGTTGAAGCCGCGGGTCAGTTGAAATTTAAACGGGGGCGCATTTTTCCTGCTGGTCGGACTTTTGGCACCCCTGGGGTACTACGGGTGACAATGCTGGAGTGGATACTTTGGATTAACTGCCTGATAATCTGCACAATGATACATTGTTAGTATGAAATATGTTCCTCGAAATTAAAGTGTAATTGTTTAAATATAGATATCCCACTATTGCTGCCCTTCAGAGCCCCCATCACTGTTACTTTCATCTAGATATGGTCCTTACAACGAAGTGACGTAACAGGAAACGACGCAGATGATACTTTACTAAAAGTAGGAGTGAGGGCAGAAAGAAACCGGAAGGAAACAATGTCAGACTATGGATGTAAAGGAAGGTTATATCTTTGATCTAATCTTCAAGTGGACGGCCTGGGGGAGCGGGAGGTCGGATCTATTGATGTTCGTTCGGCGTGACCGTCAATGACCACTCTCTAAATCCTGTCTATGTTCTGGTGCCGTTGAGTGAGTTCCTTGGTGGCTTATAAGACCAAGTTTTGCCCGAAAGTTGCGTACACAGGTCGGACAAGAGATTGTCGGGATGTCTTTAGGAGTGTTTTACGAACGTTCTTTCCTGGCTTGTCTTCTGGAGCTAGTAGCTGTTTTGTCTGTGTTTCATACGTGGTTTCTGTACCGTTCTCTAGAATAAGGCCCTTGATGTAACATGTATTATTACTATTACGGTGTATATCAATACTTAATTCTACAGATACATCGCAACATATTCGGCAAAACTTTCTGATTTAGGATGGTTTTGAAATGTGACATCCCCGCTAAGCTGAAATACTTGAACTGTAACACCAGCCGCTGTAGAGTGATCACATTTATAGACCAGTGTTGCCCAAAGTCCGGCCCGCGGGACAAATGCGGCCCGCGATCAAATTTTAATTGGCCCGCTGCATCATATTAAATATTTAATTGACTCGTGGATTTTTACTGTAACAATAACATTAAGTTTATCAGGAAAGCCAAAATAAATTATCTACTATTTTGAGTACAAAAATAAAATGATGGCAAATATCGATGACCTTTTATTGCTTACCAAATTGAATATTAATTTTAAAAAGCCTATGAATTAATTTGCTGTCATTATGAGACGTGTAATAAATTTGATGACGTCTCATGGCAAAAATCTATGAAGTAATATTGTTTATTTTTGCAGTTTCGGAAAAAGAAAATGAATTTTGGGTTGCTGTATATTACTTTTGTAAAAAGTTTTTACGTCTCAATTTTTGACACATTTTCAGCTCTATTTATATTTCAACCCATTTTATTAAACCTAACGTAGTAAATTCTAAAACTTTGCCAGTAACTATCAAATCGTATTAAATTTTAATGATGGGATAAGATTTTTTATTCAATCTCGGAAAGCGCGATAGCATTGTCCCCTTTGTTCCTCACAAAATATCACTCTTATTAATCACAAAAAACAAAACAAAAAAAAACACAAAAAAAAACAACAGTTTAGCTCTATTACTACACTAAAATTAACGCTGAAAAGAGGTTGGCAAAATTCCTTTAAGCACATGTGTCAAAGTCAAGGCCTGTGGGCAACTTTAAGCCCGGTGTACAATTATATTCGGCAGTTCATGTGCTTGTTTAAAGTACAAGTGTAGTGCCAATAATTTTATAAACTTGAATGAGTTATTCATTGGTTAAAATAAAAGAAAAAGAAGCTGTTAAACTAAAATTTACTGTCATGGAGGTGTGTTTAATGTTACATATTTACCAGATTTAAATGAAATGAGTGACACTATTCAACTTAGTTCAGCCGTCGACCCCATAGAACACCCTGCGTTATTTCTGGTATTCATGCATGATGTGCATCATTCATATTACCAGAATTATTTCTGTCGACATTAAATATCATAGTTAATCTGCCTATTGCTTGAAAGTGAATATACATTGACTATAGCTTTATAAGGACGAAGCTGTTGCATGAAATGAAACTGTTGCATGGGATGAAACTGTTGCATGGGATGAAACTGTTGCATGGGATGAAACTGTTGCATGGGATGAACACATGTCCTGAATATTACAGTTGGTCATGTAAAACACTATCTGTGTCTATAAAATTAGCATGGTCACAGCAATAGGCCTGTTTGTAATCAATGCCACTATGTTTATAAGACAAAATTTAAAATTTAAACATTTTTATGTTTATATTACATTGTGCATAGTAGTGCACCGAAACAAAAAGTTCAGCATTTTTATTATTTAATCCTTTCCTTACACTGGAGTGACATAAATACCCAATCGCAATATTTGGAAACCATCGACTACCGCTATAAGTCAACTTTTATTTTGTTCTTCGCCATTGAATTCTCCATCAAGTGAAAGTATGGCCAAATGCTACTCAGACTTTCTTGTCTTTTTGTGGATATCAGATGTGCTTAATACTTAATGTACGTTTGACAGTTGACACTAATAATTTTAAAAATCTGAATGTCACACGTAAATTGTTTCGTTTCCTTAAAATTCCAGTTGTAAATCTATCGAAGCGGATAAAAAGCTGTCACCATATGTGACATTTGAGATGGTGTCAAAGACCCTGAGTTACTAAAACTCTTATAAGGCCCCTCGGGGAATCCTCCGACAACCCTCCCAGCTCCCCCGAGCCGGGGCGGCTGGCGGGGGCACCCCCGAGACGGTCCTCTAAGAGAGGGGGCCGCCTGGGCAGAGGGGCTCGCACGAAGCGGTTTAATCTGTCTCTCAAGGGAGTTTCCACCCGAAGGTGGATGTGGATTTTCCTACTTCGACCTGCTGTTGTTACGGGACCACCACAGCGTAAAGTACAGGTCTAATTTACCGAGGACTGCCGCAAGGTGTGGGAAACATCATTGTCGGCTACCTGAAGGGTGCGGGCAACCGCATAGTCCAAGCACTTACTGCTTGTATAAGAGCATCCCCCGGGTAAAAGCCTCCTCAGAGCTGGCGTCCGTGCGAAGTTCATCGCGGCACTTCTCTCTAGTATTGTACTGGCCCTCCTGGCCCTAAACAGTGCCGTTCACTGTTTTGCTAGATAAGGGGACGAAACGGTCGCTTCGGATGACCCGACCCTCAACGGGTACAGTGGTTTTCGTCATTGATAGGTACACATTCCACCTCTGTGCACCCATCTACGATCCGTGCAGCGACTGTAATCATCTTAAGACCTAGCACCCTAACAGGGCCATTCGACTTTCCTAGTCAGGACTGTTAGTTTCGGGTTTCACGAACCCTACTTATTCGGGGAACCTCCGCGAGGTCAGCCCTTTTCCCCTTTTTTGGCATTTCCAGCTGCCAGGTTTGTTAGTTTCAGGTGCAACTTCTGCTCCTTACTTGTCTCCCGGGCCACGAAGAGGCCAAACCTTTCCGGCGGACCATCCATAGGTCCGGCTCCATAGGAGCGAGGCTGTCACCATAAAATTGGGCTATTGTGCATTGCTTTATTTATTTATTTAGTTATAGATCGGGTAATGTTGCGTCATAGGGCTTTAAGCTCAGTAACCTTATCCACGTCATTTGACGTCATGTGATCTAAGTGCACGTAATGATAAATTACTCTTTTCAGTGTCCCACATTGTTTGGATGTCCAGGTTGGCGTGCATCTATCTGATATATAACTCACCCCAGGAGCTCATGGCCACACCCGCCCTGTTACTATTACTCACCTCGATCAAGCACGAGCTGTTATGAAAGCGGGCTGTGACCTTCAATGCGCGTTATTAAAACAATTAACACAAATCCCCAATAATTTAACATTTTTTACGATCAAACCGCATGTTTTTTTATTATCTGTTCCCAAAAAACGTTGCCATGGCCATACAAACCTCAATCTCACCCAACAAACGCAATGAATGGTATGACGTCACAGCCCCTGCTGACGGAGCAGACGACGAGAAGACCACGTGGTGCTTGTGATTGGTCGTATAATCAAATCAGCTTCACGAACTTAACAACAAAAAATTACCACGTCCCCTCTAAAAATCAATATACATACGACGAGGCGATTGTTCAGAATGGGAAGGGTGAGACAAAAAGTTTAATTTGCTAATGTTTAGCACAATTGCAGAAACAGATTGAAATGATTGTTGTGGTCAGATTGGCCTCTTCACAAGTCAATGATTACATTGCATTTTTTATTTATAAAGATTATACTTTTAATAAATAAAAAATCTTTTGAAATATTTAAAGATTCAAATTTGTAATCATCAGTTCAAAAATGAAAAAAAAGGAGGAGAAGAATTTAGAAGTTGAGGAGTATAGCTACCGTTAGGAGGAGAAAAAAGGGAGGAGGATGTCACGCCCTTTAGAAGGAGAGGATAAGGGAGGGTGAAGGAATCATGGTGAACAAACCGTGACATTTGTTCTCTTTCCGTTTGACAATGGCCAGCACGCGCTAGGTCGAATTCTCGCCAGGTGGTCTGCAATTCTCGAGGGATGCTCCGATCTTTAACACAGATCATGTGACCGATACGGCCATGATGGTTGGACGCACGCCCGCGACACCTAACGGGACGTTTTGTTAATTAGATTATGGGACAGAGGGGCTATGAAGATCTTCTTCGTCACCTTGGGAAATTTGCGGGCACTGGTGCTTATAAAGGCGTAGTTTAAATGAGAACAGGCTGATCGAAGACGAACTTTATTTATCAAAACATGTGATTTGATGGCTCCCAAACAAAAGAGTTCGATAGATGTAAATTTATGAAACTATTTTTTGTATATGTATACTTATAATTTTTGTATATGTATACTTATTATTTTTTGTATATGTATACTTATTATTTTTTGTATATGTATACTTATTATTTTTTTTTATATGTATACTTATTATTTTTTTTTATATGTATACTTATTATTTTTTTGTATATGTATACTTATTATTTTTTGTATATGTATACTTATTATTTTTTGTATATGTATGCTTATGATTTTTTGTATATGTATACTTATTATTTTTTGTATATGTATACTTATTATTTTTTGTATATGTAAACTTATTATTTTTTTGTATATGTATACTTAGTATTTTCCCCGCAAAATGTGTTACCCAAATCCTTTACGACCACAACGTTTTAAGTGAGTTCTAAAAGAATTTACAATTGGTACACGATATGCACCAATCAAACTGATTGTTACTTTCGGAGCGGTCACATGACAAGGTCGTCTTTTAAAACGGATTTTTAAAAAAATGCAATACATTTACTATATTTTCACAACAGTGTAAAAATAAAAGGCCTACGTACGTACGAACATTCAAACGTATTCAAACATTGCCATCTTTGACTCGATATTTCAACTATACCATATTTGTCACCAACTGCTATGAGAACCAGTACTCGTCTGTGGACTAAGGGATGCAACGCGCGATTAGTGACGGGCCTGGTTTATTTTGGGGGACAATGACGCGATTGTTTAGTTTGGATCGAGTAGATGCCCGCTATGATAGTCCCCACGTTCGAGCCACATGTCCACCGTTTGGGGACACTCCAAACTTCAAACGGGCTGACCGCCAGGCTCGGTAGCACCGTCAGACGTGAGAGCGTGCCGTAACTGAGCCGGAACATTGCTAGCGAATCAAAGCGCCACGTAGCTTGGAAGAGCCATGGAGTCGGGGAAGAGCCAGGAATAGAAAAATCGGACTTTTTCAAATGGAGAGTCACACGCTGTATGATGGTGCACCTTGAAGCTGGTATTATTCCCCCTGATGACATTTTACCTTCTGCCCCGAGATACCGGTGAAAAGTCCGTTACAGTAGTGGTTTTCATTCGTACACACGGGATAGACACAACTGGGACAACACACCTGGGACAGACATATGAGACAGACACATCTGGGACAGACATACCTGGACAGACACACCTGGGACAGAAACACCTGGGACAGACATATGGGACAGACACAACTGGAACAAACACACCTGGGACAGACATATGGAACAGACACACCTGGGACAGACAAGGTGCTTTGATATGTGGTAATATGAGGCTACATGGACGCTACTTACTTCAAACATATTTAATATTACCATACATTTATCATCAAATGACAAATTAAATAACTAGTCTTGCAATTGTATTAGAATTTTAAATGTTTATAGTGTGTTGGTTTTCCTGGTTTATCAGGCAACCCATTCCACGTTCAAATTCCAGACGGGAAGAACGATAATTATTTGTCTTTGTTCTTTGCATACGGAATAAGAAAATTGTGTTTATCGTTATGTCCATCTGAGGGTTATATTAGATTATATTTGTGTTAGTATTTCAAAGTTTTAACTAATTTCCTTATGTATTATTACTATTTTGCTCTAAATAGTCTTATTTCAAGGTTTAATGATTTAACTAATGGTGTTATTCTTGTCAGTTTTGAATATTCTCCAGTAATCATTCTATCGGCTTTTTTGAATTTATGCCCTCTATGTCTTCTACGGTGGATGTATTATTTGTGATCACGTATTTAATTTGTGGATCTTGTTTTTGTTTTGTTTTGTTGGATTATCAATACAAGTCGTTTGTCTGGATATTTATATATTTAAATGATGTAAACATTATTCAAAATTCCTTTTTTTGTGTCTTGTTAATGGTGGTATGGGTGTGTCTTGTTAATGGTGGTATGGGTGTGTCTTGTTAATGGCGGTATGGGTGTGTCTTGTTAATGGCGGTATGGGTGTGTCTTGTTAATGGCGGTATCGGTGTGTCTTGTTAATGGCGGTATCGGTGTGTCTTGTTAATGGCGGTATCGGTGTGTCTTGTTAATGGCGGTATGGGTGTGTCTTGTTAATGGCGGTATGGGTGTGTCTTGTTAATGGCGGCATGGGTGTGTCTTGTTAATGGCGGCATGGGTGTGTCTTGTTAATGGCGGCATGGGTGTGTCTTGTTAATGGTGGCATGGGTGTGTCTTGTTAATGGCGGCATGGGTGTGTCTTGTTAATGGCGGCATGGGTGTGTCTTGTTAATTGCGGCATGGGTGTGTCTTGTTAATGGCGGCATTGGTGTGTCTTGTTAATGGCGGCATGGGTTTGTCTTGTTAATGGCGGCATGGGTTTGTCTTGTTAATGGGGGCATGCGTGTGTCTTGTTAATGGCGGTATGGGTGTGTCTTGTTAATGGCGGTATGGGTGTGTCTTGTTAATGGTGGTATGGGTGTGTCTTGTTAATGGTGGTATGGGTGTGTCTTGTTAATGGCGGTATGGGTGTGTCTTGTTAATGGCGGTATGGGTGTGTCTTGTTAATGGCGGTATGGGTGTGTCTTGTTAATGGCGGTATGGGTGTGTCTTGTTAATGGTGGTATGGGTGTGTCTTGTTAATGGTGGTATGGGTGTGTCTTGTTAATTGTGGTATGGGTGTGTCTTGTTAATGGTGGTATGGGTGTGTCTTGTTAATGGTGGTATGGGTGTGTCTTGTTAATGGTGGTATGGGTGTGTCTTGTTAATGGCGGTATGGGTGTGTCTTGTTAATGGCGGTATGGGTGTGTCATGTTAATGGCGGTATGGGTGTGTCTTGTTAATGGTGGTATGGGTGTGTCTTGTTAATGGTGGTATGGGTGTGTCTTGTTAATGGTGGTATTGGTGTGTCTTGTTAATGGTGGTATGGGTGTGTCTTGTTAATAGTGGTATGAGTGTGTCCTGTTAATGGTGGTATGGGTGTGTCCTGTTAATGGTGGTATGGGTGTGTCTTGTTAATGGTGGTATGGGTGTGTCTTGTTAATGGTGGTATGAGTGTGTCCTGTTAATGGTGGTATGGGTGTGTCCTGTTAATGGCGGTATGGGTGTGTCATGTTAATGGCGGTATGGGTGTGTCTTGTTAATGGTGGTATGGGTGTGTCTTGTTAATGGTGGTATTGGTGTGTCTTGTTAATGGTGGTATGGGTGTGTCTTGTTAATGGCGGTATGGGTGTGTCTTGTTAATGGCGGTATGGGTGTGTCTTGTTAATGGCGGTATGGGTGTGTCTTGTTAATGGTGGTATGGGTGTGTCTTGTTAATGGTGGTATGGGTGTGTCTTGTTAATTGTGGTATGGGTGTGTCTTGTTAATGGTGGTATGGGTGTGTCTTGTTAATGGTGGTATGGGTGTGTCTTGTTAATGGTGGTATGGGTGTGTCTTGTTAATGGCGGTATGGGTGTGTCTTGTTAATGGCGGTATGGGTGTGTCATGTTAATGGCGGTATGGGTGTGTCTTGTTAATGGTGGTATGGGTGTGTCTTGTTAATGGTGGTATGGGTGTGTCTTGTTAATGGTGGTATTGGTGTGTCTTGTTAATGGTGGTATGGGTGTGTCTTGTTAATAGTGGTATGAGTGTGTCCTGTTAATGGTGGTATGGGTGTGTCCTGTTAATGGTGGTATGGGTGTGTCCTGTTAATGGTGGTATGGGTATATCTCTCAAGTCTTGATAGTTGGTCTCATCTAAGGCTGAAATCTTCAGATCTTCTCTTCTCAGAGTTCAGAGACTTTGCTTTAAAATTACTCACCTGACACCAAATAAACACGCATGTCTAATGTGCATCGTTGCAGAACTTAGATCATGATGGAGTCGGAGCTTTGAAAACCATGGAAATTTTGACTCTGTGGCGTTTATCTTTAATATTAGGGGTAAAATTGTGGCGTTTATTGATACTTTCATACCAGGGGTAAAATGAATTTTAAGATCATGCATGTCCTTAAACCAATAGACAAAGTACCCTAAAGATAACACCCACATATTTAGTATAAATAAGAGATTTGATAGTTCCATTCCCTAAACGGCAGTAGCACGAGATATGATATCTCCTTTACCCAAAATGCAATAACAAGAAATATTGTATCTCCTCTCCCCAAAGGGCAATAGTGGGAAATATGATATCTTCCTTTCACATACTGCAATAACAGGTGATATGATTTCTCCCTTTCCCATGCTGCAATAGCAGGAGATATGATATCTCCCTTTCCCATGCTGCAATAGCAGGAGATATGATATCTCCCTTTCCCATGCTGCAATAGCAGGAGATATGATATCTCCCTTTCCCATGCTGCAATAGCAGGAGATATGATATCTCCCTTTCCCATGCTGCAACAGCAGGAGATATGATATCTCCCTTCCCCATCTCATTAGCAAGATATATGATATCGCTCTTCCCCAAATGCAATAACAGTAGAAATGATATCTCCCCTCCACTTACTGCAATAGAAGGGGATGTGATATCTCCCCTTCCCAAACTGCAATAGCAAAGGAATTCTTTAAAATTAAAAAAGAATTGTCTCCGAAGAGCTGACGACCCAAGAGGCGACAGACCCCGAGCACACAAGACTATTTGTCTACCGAAGACTTGACTGCGACCTGATAGCATTGCCGGTAATTAATAATCATAGCATGAAAATAGAGCACGTCTCCTCGAAGTGAGCCTTAGAATTGTTAATTCCAGAAAGCCGCCACGACGCATGCGCCGGGGATTACGTCACATCTGGCGCACGTGCAGGTAAAATAACGGATTGGGTTGGCTAAAATACATCTTTCCTCGAGGGGCGCGCGTGTTATTGCCTCAGGTAGGCAGCACTGAGGTGAAATCCAATCAAGACCGAAGCCCGTAACGAGAAATTATTGAAGTCCAAGAAGCGTGAAAAATCCTCGCGCGCAATTGTCGTGGCACGTGCCGCTACCAGCGAAAGTAAAAGGAAAACAAGGACACCGGCAGGAGTTAACGAAACGAAAATAGGAGATGAACACGGCGGGAAAGCCATTTATAGTCAGACGGCGGGGGTCGATGTAAAAACATGGATTGGAAAAGTAACCGCGGAGTCATTTCAATGGCTGCGGTGTTTGGTGACAATAGTGCGTTATGTGAAACCTGTTTAAAGTGTTTTGTTAGGAATTTCCCGCGTTTTTTGTTTGGTTTTAATTGATTTGAGTTTGAAATCTAAACAGGAAGCCCCAATGCCTTAAGAATGGCTGGCGGTGTGTCGGAGTGGATCTTTTATCCCCCATCTGTTAGAGGAAAATCATCTTTTGTTTTGGTTAAGCAAATGTTAGAGTTAGATTCCCCCCCCCCTCTTTAATTGGTACGAAGGGGAAGAGTTATTTTTATGCAAGAAACAACAACAATAAACATTACCATTCTTAAATATATTTTTATAATAAATTTATGTCAATTAGTCCATAATACATTAGACATACAATAAATGACGAAGGTTAACATGATAGTTGAGAACTACGTGATTGTAGTTGCTTCTCCGCTTCATCACAGTTATCTATAACACTGTTTGACGACATACGCCATACCCCACTCCCCCTCCAGCTTTAACGCATACACCTCTATATATGGCTAAGGCAGGGTCGACAACCTACGGCTTGCGAGCCGCATGTGGCTCTTTCGATGTCAAGATGCGGCTCTCCAGTTCCATGCGCAAATATTAATAATTGTATTATTTTATTTTCGAAACCCATGTCAGTGGCTCTTTAAAAAACTGTAAATGTTGTATATTTTATCTGTTGGCTTTTCCTCCTAAAAAGTTTGCCGAGCCCTGGGCTAACACGATCGAGGTGAATTCTATTCCCTTAATGTAAAAACACGGCATTTAAAGTTAATCTCCTTCTCCGTTCGGTAAGGATATAACAGCGTGGTCGCTCGTCGGCAATGAATTCTGAATAACCATTGATATATTGACTCAGAAAGTGTTTTGTTCTTTATTGGTTAAACGAAGGCTTGTTTTTACACCAGAGAAATACTCAAGATTCAAAGATAGCCAGTTATAAAATGATTTAATTGTATTTTTGGTCTTTTTTTATAATTCTTTGAATTATTTACAGCTAATAAATAGATCCAACATTAAGGGAAAAAATCAAATAAAAAGAATAAAATCAAAGTTCCTCTAATATCAAGAGTTCTATAAATAAATTATTCTATATACAAAATAGGATGCATCCAGAAATGTTACATTTGCAATAAATAGTTGGCACACATTCATCCCTCACTAGAGAGCTATAATTGGCACACATTCATCCCTCACTAGAGTGCTATGGCGGATTAAGGAGGGGTGCTGATTGGGTTAAAGCCAGGGGCCCACAATGATGTAAGGGCCCCAAACTTATTATACTGTATAATAAAGGTGGCTGGACCGGGCCCCAGGTGGAATTGCAGCCAGGGGCCCCGTGAAATCGTGATCTGCCCCTGCTAGAGAGTTAGAGCAAGATATCAAAGAGATTAGAACAAAATCTCCCCATAAACCATGTTTAAAAACGGCTGAAATCATTTTTTGGAGAAACATCTCCATTTTGTGTCACCTGTCCATTTCCGGTGTGGTTGTTACTCCGTCTGCTAGGTATCAATACCTCGGCGTGAACCGTGCCAATAGCAACGGATTAGACCTGCCGTGTCAATAGCAACTGATTAGACCTGGAGTGGCACTTGATTGGCGCGTGATGACGACAAAGGTAAACACTTGGACGACGTCACAGCCAGCGCTGAACACGGATCTTTCATCAGGTGTGTGACGGGACTGATGGCTAGAAGCAACGGTTATCTGTCTAGGGGGAGCGACTCTAATCTACCACTGGTCACAGAGATAAGAACGACCTGTAACAAGCTAGTGCTGGAAATGGTTTGGGGGGGTGGGGAGGGTCAGTTCCGTCAAAAGTGCACGAGACGGCTTTTGGCCTTATCATTACACCATAATTCTTTTATTAGATAAAAATAACATCCCTGGAATTTGAATTGTTGATAATGAAGTACATCTTGCGTGATTTCTTAGATTGTATGTAACACAGTGAAACTGAACAAGTGCCACTGATTGTTGTAACAAGTGCCACAGATTGTTGTAACAAGTGCCACAGATTGTTGTAACAAGTGCCACTGATTGTTGTAACAAGTGCCACTGATTGTTGCAACAAGTGCCACTGATTGTTGTAACAAGTACCACTAATTGTTGTAACAAGTGCCACAGATTGTTGTAACAAGTACCACTAATTATTGTAACAAGTACCACTAATTGTTGTAACAAGTGCCACAGATTGTTATAACAAGTGCCACTGATTGTTGTAACAAGTGCCACTGATTGTTGTAACAAGTGCCACTGATTGTTGTAACAAGTGCCACTGATTGTTGTAACGAGTGCCACTGATTGTTGTAACAAGTGCCACTGATTGTTATAACAAGTGCCACTGATTGTTATAACAAGTGCCACTGATTGTTGTAACAAGTGCCACTGATTGTTGTAACAAGTGCCACTGATTGTTGTAACGAGTGCCACTGATTGTTGTAACAAGTGCCACTGATTGTTGTAATAGGAATGCCTTATAAACACAATCTAAGTCTCGTGAACAGACACTCCAATGAGATTGTCTCTTTTCCTATAGTAAACTTCTGACCGCTGTTGATCTCAGGGATGTAACCCGATTTCCTGTTGTCCAGGTCGATTGTCATAAACTGCAGTGGTCAGCTGATGGACTAATGACCACCCGCTGGTCAAATCTGCCATCTCCCGTGCACGCCTGCCTGTCTCGTCGGGGAAGCACGGGGCCACGAGATTTTGTAATTCAATTTTAACACGAGGAAATTTCAAATCTTGTGAAGGGAAAAATAGACAAATGTTATAGGGAGGAGGGGTGGATGAGGGGAACAAGTGACTGTAGAGAATAGTGAGGGAACATGGGTGGATGGGGGAACAAGTGACTGTAGAGAATAGTGAGGGAACATGGGTGCTGGGGGAACAAGTGATGTAGAGAATAGTGAGGGAACATGGGTGATGGGGGAACAAGTGATGTAGAGAATAGTGAGGGAACAGGGGTGATGGGGGAACAAGTGATGTAGAGAATAGTGAGAGAACTGGGTGATGGGGGAACAAGTGACTGTAGAGAATAGTGAGGGAACATGGGTGGATGGGGGAACAAGTGACGTAGAGAATAGTGAGAGAACATGGGTGGATGGGGGAACAAGTGATGTAGAGAATAGTGAGAGAACAGGGGTGATGGGGGAACAAGTGATGTAGAGAATAGTGAGAGAACATGGGTGGATGGGGGAACAAGTGACTGTAGAGAATAGTGAGAGAACATGGGTGGATGGGGGAACAAGTGACTGTAGAGAATAGTGAGAGAACATGGGTGGATGGGGGAACAAGTGACTGTAGAGAATAGTGAGGGAACATGGGTGGATGGGGGAACAAGTGACTGTAGAGAATAGTGAGAGAACATGGGTGGATGGGGGAACAAGTGACTGTAGAGAATAGTGAGGGAACATGGGTGGATGGGGGAACAAGTGACTGTAGAGAATAGTGAGGGAACATGGGTGGATGGGGGAACAAGTGATGTAGAGAATAGTGAGAGAACATGGGTGGATGGGGGAACAAGTGACTGTAGAGAATAGTGAGAGAACATGGGTGGATGGGGGAACAAGTGACTGTAGAGAATAGTGAGAGAACATGGGTGGATGGGGGAACAAGTGACTGTAGAGAATAGTGAGAGAACATGGGTGGATGGGGGAACAAGTGACTGTAGAGAATAGTGAGAGAACAGGGGTGGATGGGGGAACAAGTGACTGTAGAGAATAGTGAGGGAACATGGGTGATGGGGGAACAAGTGACTGTAGAGAATAGTGAGAGAACATGGGTGGATGGGGGAACAAGTGACTGTAGAGAATAGTGAGAGAACATGGGTGGATGGGGGAACAAGTGACTGTAGAGAATAGTGAGGGAACATGGGTGGATGGGGGAACAAGTGACTGTAGAGAATAGTGAGAGAACATGGGTGGATGGGGGAACAAGTGACTGTAGAGAATAGTGAGGGAACATGGGTGGATGGGGGAACAAGTGACTGTAGAGAATAGTGAGAGAACATGGGTGGATGGGGGAACAAGTGACTGTAGAGAATAGTGAGAGAACATGGGTGGATGGGGGAACAAGTGACTGTAGAGAATAGTGAGGGAACATGGGTGGATGGGGGAACAAGTGACTGTAGAGAATAGTGAGGGAACATGGGTGGATGGGGGAACAAGTGACTGTAGAGAATAGTGAGAGAACATGGGTGGATGGGGGAACAAGTGACTGTAGAGAATAGTGAGAGAACATGGGTGGATGGGGGAACAAGTGACTGTAGAGAATAGTGAGAGAACATGGGTGGATGGGGGAACAAGTGATGTAGAGAATAGTGAGAGAACATGGGTGGATGGGGGAACAAGTGACTGTAGAGAATAGTGAGAGAACATGGGGTGGATGGGGGAACAAGTGACTGTAGAGAATAGTGAGAGAACATGGGTGGATGGGGGAACAAGTGACTGTAGAGAATAGTGAGAGAACATGGGTGGATGGGGGAACAAGTGACTGTAGAGAATAGTGAGAGAACATGGGTGGATGGGGGAACAAGTGACTGTAGAGAATAGTGAGAGAACATGGGTGGATGGGGGAACAAGTGACTGTAGAGAATAGTGAGGGAACATGGGTGGATGGGGGAACAAGTGACTGTAGAGAATAGTGAGGGAACATGGGTGGATGGGGGAACAAGTGACTGTAGAGAATAGTGAGAGAACATGGGTGGATGGGGGAACAAGTGACTGTAGAGAATAGTGAGGGAACATGGGTGGATGGGGGAACAAGTGACTGTAGAGAATAGTGAGGGAACATGGGTGGATGGGGGAACAAGTGACTGTAGAGAATAGTGAGGGAACATGGGGTGGATGGGGGAACAAGTGACTGTAGAGAATAGTGAGGGAACATGGGTGGATGGGGGAACAAGTGACTGTAGAGAATAGTGAGAGAACATGGGTGGATGGGGGAACAAGTGACTGTAGAGAATAGTGAGGGAACATGGGTGATGGGGGAACAAGTGATGTAGAGAATAGTGAGAGAACATGGGTGGATGGGGGAACAAGTGACTGTAGAGAATAGTGTGGGAACATGGGTGGATGGGGGAACAAGTGACTGTAGAGAATAGTGAGGGAACATGGGTGGATGGGGGAACAAGTGACTGTAGAGAATAGTGAGGGAACATGGGGTGGATGGGGGAACAAGTGACTGTAGAGAATAGTGAGGGAACAGGGGTGGATGGGGGAACAAGTGACTGTAGAGAATAGTGAGGGAACATGGGTGGATGGGGGAACAAGTGACTGTAGAGAATAGTGAGGGAACATGGGTGGATGGGGGAACAAGTGACTGTAGAGAATAGTGAGGGAACATGGGTGGATGGGGGAACAAGTGACTGTAGAGAATAGTGAGGGAACATGGGTGGATGGGGGAACAAGTGACTGTAGAGAATAGTGAGGGAACATGGGTGGATGGGGGAACAAGTGACTGTAGAGAATAGTGAGAGAACATGGGTGGATGGGGGAACAAGTGATTGTAGAGAATAGTGAGAGAACATGGGGTGAATGGGGGAACAAGTGACTGTAGAGAATAGTGAGAGAACATGGGTGGATGGGGGAACAAGTGATTGTAGAGAATAGTGAGAGAACAGGGGTGGATGGGGGAACAAGTGACTGTAGAGAATAGTGAGAGAACATGGGGTGAATGGGGGAACAAGTGACTGTAGAGAATAGTGAGAGAACAGGGGTGAATGGGGGAACAAGTGACTGTAGAGAATAGTGAGAGAACATGGGTGGATGGGGGAACAAGTGATTGTAGAGAATAGTGAGAGAACAGGGGTGGATGGGGGAACAAGTGACTGTAGAGAATAGTGAGAGAACATGGGTGGATGGGGGAACAAGTGATTGTAGAGAATAGTGAGAGAACAGGGGTGAATGGGGGAACAAGTGACTGTAGAGAATAGTGAGAGAACATGGGTGGATGGGGGAACAAGTGACTGTAGAGAATAGTGAGAGAACATGGGTGGATGGGGGAACAAGTGATTGTAGAGAATAGTGAGAGAACATGGGTGAATGGGGGAACAAGTGATTGTAGAGAATAGTGAGAGAACATGGGTGGATGGGGGAACAAGTGACTGTAGAGAATAGTGAGAGAACATGGGTGGATGGGGGAACAAGTGATTGTAGAGAATAGTGAGAGAACATGGGTGGATGGGGGAACAAGTGATTGTAGAGAATAGTGAGAGAACATGGGTGGATGGGGGAACAAGTGATTGTAGAGAATAGTGAGAGAACAGGGGTGGATGGGGGAACAAGTGACTGTAGAGAATAGTGAGAGAACATGGGTGGATGGGGGAACAAGTGATTGTAGAGAATAGTGAGAGAACATGGGTGGATGGGGGAACAAGTGATTGTAGAGAATAGTGAGAGAACATGGGTGGATGGGGGAACAAGTGATTGTAGAGAATAGTGAGAGAACAGGGGTGGATGGGGGAACAAGTGACTGTAGAGAATAGTGAGAGAACAGGGGTGGATGGGGGAACAAGTGACTGTAGAGAATAGTGTGGGAACATGGGTGGATGGGGGAACAAGTGACTGTAGAGAATAGTGAGGGAACATGGGTGGATGGGGGAACAAGTGACTGTAGAGAATAGTGAGAGAACATGGGTGGATGGGGGAACAAGTGACTGTAGAGAATAGTGAGAGAACATGGGTGGATGGGGGAACAAGTGATTGTAGAGAATAGTGAGAGAACAGGGGTGGATGGGGGAACAAGTGACTGTAGAGAATAGTGAGAGAACAGGGGTGGATGGGGGAACAAGTGACTGTAGAGAATAGTGTGGGAACATGGGTGGATGGGGGAACAAGTGACTGTAGAGAATAGTGTGGGAACATGGGTGGATGGGGGAACAAGTGACTGTAGAGAATAGTGTGGGAACATGGGTGGATGGGGGAACAAGTGACTGTAGAGAATAGTGAGGGAACATGGGTGGATGGGGGAACAAGTGATTGTAGAGAATAGTGAGAGAACAGGGGTGAATGGGGGAACAAGTGACTGTAGAGAATAGTGAGGGAACATGGGTGGATGGGGGAACAAGTGATTGTAGAGAATAGTGAGAGAACATGGGTGGATGGGGGAACAAGTGACTGTAGAGAATAGTGAGAGAACATGGGTGGATGGGGGAACAAGTGACTGTAGAGAATAGTGAGAGAACATGGGTGGATGGGGGAACAAGTGATTGTAGAGAATAGTGAGAGAACATGGGTGGATGGGGGAACAAGTGACTGTAGAGAATAGTGAGAGAACAGGGGTGAATGGGGGAACAAGTGACTGTAGAGAATAGTGAGGGAACATGGGTGGATGGGGGAACAAGTGACTGTAGAGAATAGTGAGAGAACAGGGGTGGATGGGGGAACAAGTGACTGTAGAGAATAGTGAGAGAACATGGGTGGATGGGGGAACAAGTGACTGTAGAGAATAGTGAGAGAACATGGGTGGATGGGGGAACAAGTGATTGTAGAGAATAGTGAGAGAACATGGGTGAATGGGGGAACAAGTGACTGTAGAGAATAGTGAGAGAACATGGGTGGATGGGGGAACAAGTGACTGTAGAGAATAGTGAGAGAACATGGGTGGATGGGGGAACAAGTGATTGTAGAGAATAGTGAGAGAACATGGGTGAATGGGGGAACAAGTGACGGTAGAGAATAGTGAGGGAACATGGGTGGATGGGGGAACAAGTGACTGTAGAGAATAGTGAGAGAACATGGGTGGATGGGGGAACAAGTGACTGTAGAGAATAGTGAGAGAACATGGGTGGATGGGGGAACAAGTGACTGTAGAGAATAGTGAGAGAACATGGGTGGATGGGGGAACAAGTGATTGTAGAGAATAGTGAGAGAACATGGGTGGATGGGGGAACAAGTGACTGTAGAGAATAGTGAGAGAACATGGGTGGATGGGGGAACAAGTGACTGTAGAGAATAGTGAGAGAACATGGGTGGATGGGGGAACAAGTGATTGTAGAGAATAGTGAGAGAACATGGGTGAATGGGGGAACAAGTGACGGTAGAGAATAGTGAGGGAACATGGGTGGATGGGGGAACAAGTGATTGTAGAGAATAGTGAGGGAACATGGGTGAATGGGGGAACAAGTGATTGTAGAGAATAGTGAGAGAACATGGGTGGATGGGGGAACAAGTGACGGTAGAGAATAGTGAGAGAACATGGGTGGATGGGGGAACAAGTGACGGTAGAGAATAGTGAGAGAACATGGGTGGATGGGGGAACAAGTGACGGTAGAGAATAGTGAGGGAACATGTGTGGATGGGGGAACAAGTGACTGTAGAGAATAGTGAGGGAACATGGGTGGATGGGGGAACAAGTGACTGTAGAGAATAGTGAGGGAACATGGGTGGATGGGGGAACAAGTGACTGTAGAGAATAGTGAGAGAACATGGGTGGATGGGGGAACAAGTGACTGTAGAGAATAGTGAGGGAACATGGGTGGATGGGGGAACAAGTGACTGTAGAGAATAGTGAGAGAACATGGGTGGATGGGGGAACAAGTGATTGTAGAGAATAGTGAGGGAACATGGGTGGATGGGGGAACAAGTGATTGTAGAGAATAGTGAGAGAACATGGGTGGATGGGGGAACAAGTGACTGTAGAGAATAGTGAGAGAACAGGGGTGAATGGGGGAACAAGTGATTGTAGAGAATAGTGAGAGAACATGGGTGGATGGGGGAACAAGTGACTGTAGAGAATAGTGAGGGAACATGGGTGGATGGGGGAACAAGTGACTGTAGAGAATAGTGAGGGAACATGGGTGGATGGGGGAACAAGTGACTGTAGAGAATAGTGAGGGAACATGGGTGGATGGGGGAACAAGTGACTGTAGAGAATAGTGAGGGAACATGGGTGGATGGGGGAACAAGTGACTGTAGAGAATAGTGAGGGAACATGGGTGGATGGGGGAACAAGTGACTGTAGAGAATAGTGAGGGAACATGGGTGGATGGGGGAACAAGTGACTGTAGAGAATAGTGAGGGAACATGGGTGGATGGGGGAACAAGTGACGGTAGAGAATAGTGAGAGAACATGGGTGGATGGGGGAACAAGTGACTGTAGAGAATAGTGAGAGAACAGGGGTGGATGGGGGAACAAGTGATTGTAGAGAATAGTGAGAGAACAGGGGTGGATGGGGGAACAAGTGATTGTAGAGAATAGTGAGAGAACATGGGTGGATGGGGGAACAAGTGATTGTAGAGAATAGTGAGAGAACATGGGTGAATGGGGGAACAAGTGACGGTAGAGAATAGTGAGAGAACATGGGTGGATGGGGGAACAAGTGATTGTAGAGAATAGTGAGGGAACATGGGTGGATGGGGGAACAAGTGATTGTAGAGAATAGTGAGAGAACAGGGGTGAATGGGGGAACAAGTGACGGTAGAGAATAGTGAGAGAACATGGGTGGATGGGGGAACAAGTGATTGTAGAGAATAGTGAGAGAACAGGGGTGAATGGGGGAACAAGTGATTGTAGAGAATAGTGAGAGAACATGGGTGGATGGGGGAACAAGTGACTGTAGAGAATAGTGAGGGAACATGGGTGGATGGGGGAACAAGTGACTGTAGAGAATAGTGAGGGAACATGGGTGGATGGGGGAACAAGTGATTGTAGAGAATAGTGAGGGAACATGGGTGGATGGGGGAACAAGTGATTGTAGAGAATAGTGAGAGAACATGGGTGGATGGGGGAACAAGTGACTGTAGAGAATAGTGAGAGAACATGGGTGGATGGGGGAACAAGTGACTGTAGAGAATAGTGAGGGAACATGGGTGGATGGGGGAACAAGTGACTGTAGAGAATAGTGAGGGAACATGGGTGGATGGGGGAACAAGTGACTGTAGAGAATAGTGAGGGAACATGGGTGGATGGGGGAACAAGTGACTGTAGAGAATAGTGAGGGAACATGGGTGGATGGGGGAACAAGTGATTGTAGAGAATAGTGAGAGAACATGGGTGAATGGGGGAACAAGTGATTGTAGAGAATAGTGAGAGAACAGGGGTGGATGGGGGAACAAGTGATTGTAGAGAATAGTGAGAGAACATGGGTGGATGGGGGAACAAGTGATTGTAGAGAATAGTGAGAGAACATGGGTGGATGGGGGAACAAGTGATTGTAGAGAATAGTGAGAGAACATGGGTGGATGGGGGAACAAGTGATTGTAGAGAATAGTGAGGGAACATGGGTGAATGGGGGAACAAGTGACGGTAGAGAATAGTGAGAGAACATGGGTGGATGGGGGAACAAGTGACTGTAGAGAATAGTGAGGGAACATGGGTGGATGGGGGAACAAGTGATTGTAGAGAATAGTGAGAGAACAGGGGTGAATGGGGGAACAAGTGATTGTAGAGAATAGTGAGAGAACATGGGTGGATGGGGGAACAAGTGACTGTAGAGAATAGTGAGGGAACATGGGTGGATGGGGGAACAAGTGACTGTAGAGAATAGTGAGGGAACATGGGTGGATGGGGGAACAAGTGACGGTAGAGAATAGTGAGAGAACATGGGTGGATGGGGGAACAAGTGATTGTAGAGAATAGTGAGAGAACAGGGGTGGATGGGGGAACAAGTGATTGTAGAGAATAGTGAGAGAACATGGGTGGATGGGGGAACAAGTGACGGTAGAGAATAGTGAGAGAACATGGGTGGATGGGGGAACAAGTGATTGTAGAGAATAGTGAGGGAACATGGGTGGATGGGGGAACAAGTGATTGTAGAGAATAGTGAGAGAACATGGGTGGATGGGGGAACAAGTGATTGTAGAGAATAGTGAGAGAACATGGGTGGATGGGGGAACAAGTGACTGTAGAGAATAGTGAGAGAACATGGGTGGATGGGGGAACAAGTGACTGTAGAGAATAGTGAGAGAACATGGGTGGATGGGGGAACAAGTGATTGTAGAGAATAGTGAGAGAACATGGGTGGATGGGGGAACAAGTGATTGTAGAGAATAGTGAGAGAACAGGGGTGAATGGGGGAACAAGTGACGGTAGAGAATAGTGAGGGAACATGGGTGGATGGGGGAACAAGTGACGGTAGAGAATAGTGAGAGAACAGGGGTGGATGGGGGAACAAGTGACTGTAGAGAATAGTGAGAGAACAGGGGTGGATGGGGGAACAAGTGACGGTAGAGAATAGTGAGAGAACATGGGTGGATGGGGGAACAAGTGATTGTAGAGAATAGTGAGGGAACATGGGTGGATGGGGGAACAAGTGATTGTAGAGAATAGTGAGAGAACATGGGGTGATGGGGGAACAAGTGACGGTAGAGAATAGTGAGAGAACATGGGTGGATGGGGGAACAAGTGACTGTAGAGAATAGTGAGGGAACATGGGTGGATGGGGGAACAAGTGACTGTAGAGAATAGTGAGAGAACATGGGTGGATGGGGGAACAAGTGATTGTAGAGAATAGTGAGAGAACAGGGGTGGATGGGGGAACAAGTGATTGTAGAGAATAGTGAGAGAACATGGGTGGATGGGGGAACAAGTGATTGTAGAGAATAGTGAGAGAACAGGGGTGGATGGGGGAACAAGTGATTGTAGAGAATAGTGAGGGAACATGGGTGGATGGGGGAACAAGTGATTGTAGAGAATAGTGAGAGAACAGGGTGAATGGGGGAACAAGTGATTGTAGAGAATAGTGAGAGAACATGGGTGGATGGGGGAACAAGTGACTGTAGAGAATAGTGAGAGAACATGGGTGGATGGGGGAACAAGTGATTGTAGAGAATAGTGAGGGAACATGGGTGGATGGGGGAACAAGTGACTGTAGAGAATAGTGAGAGAACATGGGTGGATGGGGGAACAAGTGATTGTAGAGAATAGTGAGAGAACAGGGTGTGAATGGGGGAACAAGTGATTGTAGAGAATAGTGAGAGAACATGGGTGGATGGGGGAACAAGTGACTGTAGAGAATAGTGAGAGAACATGGGTGGATGGGGGAACAAGTGATTGTAGAGAATAGTGAGAGAACATGGGTGGATGGGGGAACAAGTGACTGTAGAGAATAGTGAGAGAACATGGGTGGATGGGGGAACAAGTGATTGTAGAGAATAGTGAGAGAACATGGGTGGATGGGGGAACAAGTGACTGTAGAGAATAGTGAGAGAACATGGGTGGATGGGGGAACAAGTGATTGTAGAGAATAGTGAGAGAACAGGGGTGGATGGGGGAACAAGTGATTGTAGAGAATAGTGAGAGAACATGGGTGGATGGGGGAACAAGTGACTGTAGAGAATAGTGAGGGAACATGGGTGGATGGGGGAACAAGTGATTGTAGAGAATAGTGAGAGAACATGGGTGGATGGGGGAACAAGTGACTGTAGAGAATAGTGAGAGAACATGGGTGGATGGGGGAACAAGTGACTGTAGAGAATAGTGAGAGAACATGGGTGGATGGGGGAACAAGTGACTGTAGAGAATAGTGAGAGAACATGGGTGGATGGGGGGAACAAGTGATTGTAGAGAATAGTGAGAGAACATGGGTGGATGGGGGAACAAGTGATTGTAGAGAATAGTGAGAGAACATGGGTGGATGGGGGAACAAGTGACTGTAGAGAATAGTGAGAGAACATGGGTGGATGGGGGAACAAGTGATTGTAGAGAATAGTGAGGAGAACATGGGTGGATGGGGGAACAAGTGACTGTAGAGAATAGTGAGGGAACATGGGTGGATGGGGGAACAAGTGATTGTAGAGAATAGTGAGAGAACATGGGTGGATGGGGGAACAAGTGATTGTAGAGAATAGTGAGAGAACATGGGTGGATGGGGGAACAAGTGATTGTAGAGAATAGTGAGAGAACATGGGTGGATGGGGGAACAAGTGACTGTAGAGAATAGTGAGAGAACATGGGTGGATGGGGGAACAAGTGACTGTAGAGAATAGTGAGAGAACATGGGTGGATGGGGGAACAAGTGATTGTAGAGAATAGTGAGGGAACATGGGTGGATGGGGGAACAAGTGACTGTAGAGAATAGTGAGAGAACAGGGGTGGATGGGGGAACAAGTGATTGTAGAGAATAGTGAGAGAACAGGGGTGAATGGGGGAACAAGTGATTGTAGAGAATAGTGAGAGAACATGGGTGAATGGGGGAACAAGTGATTGTAGAGAATAGTGAGAGAACAGGGGTGGATGGGGGAACAAGTGACGGTAGAGAATAGTAAGAGAACATGGGTGAATGGGGGAACAAGTGATTGTAGAGAATAGTGAGAGAACATGGGTGGATGGGGGAACAAGTGACTGTAGAGAATAGTGAGAGAACATGGGTGGATGGGGGAACAAGTGATTGTAGAGAATAGTGAGAGAACAGGGGTGGATGGGGGAACAAGTGACTGTAGAGAATAGTGAGAGAACATGGGTGGATGGGGGAACAAGTGATTGTAGAGAATAGTGAGAGAACATGGGTGGATGGGGGAACAAGTGATTGTAGAGAATAGTGAGAGAACATGGGTGGATGGGGGAACAAGTGATTGTAGAGAATAGTGAGAGAACATGGGTGGATGGGGGAACAAGTGATTGTAGAGAATAGTGAGAGAACATGGGTGGATGGGGGAACAAGTGACTGTAGAGAATAGTGAGAGAACATGGGTGGATGGGGGAACAAGTGATTGTAGAGAATAGTGAGAGAACATGGGTGGATGGGGGAACAAGTGATGTAGAGAATAGTGAGGGAACATGGGTGGATGGGGGAACAAGTGATTGTAGAGAATAGTGAGAGAACATGGGTGGATGGGGGAACAAGTGATTGTAGAGAATAGTGAGAGAACATGGGTGGATGGGGGAACAAGTGATTGTAGAGAATAGTGAGAGAACATGGGTGGATGGGGGAACAAGTGACTGTAGAGAATAGTGAGAGAACATGGGTGGATGGGGGAACAAGTGACTGTAGAGAATAGTGAGAGAACATGGGTGGATGGGGGAACAAGTGATTGTAGAGAATAGTGAGGGAACATGGGTGGATGGGGGAACAAGTGACTGTAGAGAATAGTGAGAGAACAGGGGTGGATGGGGGAACAAGTGATTGTAGAGAATAGTGAGAGAACAGGGGTGGATGGGGGAACAAGTGATTGTAGAGAATAGTGAGAGAACATGGGTGAATGGGGGAACAAGTGATTGTAGAGAATAGTGAGAGAACATGGGTGGATGGGGGAACAAGTGATTGTAGAGAATAGTGAGAGAACATGGGTGGATGGGGGAACAAGTGACTGTAGAGAATAGTGAGAGAACATGGGTGGATGGGGGAACAAGTGACTGTAGAGAATAGTGAGAGAACATGGGTGGATGGGGGAACAAGTGATTGTAGAGAATAGTGAGGGAACATGGGTGGATGGGGGAACAAGTGACTGTAGAGAATAGTGAGAGAACAGGGGTGGATGGGGGGAACAAGTGATTGTAGAGAATAGTGAGAGAACAGGGGTGGATGGGGGAACAAGTGATTGTAGAGAATAGTGAGGGAACAGGGGTGGATGGGGGAACAAGTGACGGTAGAGAATAGTGAGAGAACATGGGTGAATGGGGGAACAAGTGACTGTAGAGAATAGTGAGGGAACATGGGTGGATGGGGGAACAAGTGACTGTAGAGAATAGTGAGAGAACAGGGGTGGATGGGGGAACAAGTGACGGTAGAGAATAGTGAGAGAACATGGGTGAATGGGGGAACAAGTGATTGTAGAGAATAGTGAGAGAACAGGGGTGAATGGGGGAACAAGTGATTGTAGAGAATAGTGAGAGAACATGGGTGGATGGGGGAACAAGTGATTGTAGAGAATAGTGAGAGAACAGGGGTGGATGGGGGAACAAGTGACGGTAGAGAATAGTGAGAGAACATGGGTGAATGGGGGAACAAGTGATTGTAGAGAATAGTGAGAGAACAGGGGTGAATGGGGGAACAAGTGATTGTAGAGAATAGTGAGAGAACATGGGTGAATGGGGGAACAAGTGATTGTAGAGAATAGTGAGAGAACAGGGGTGGATGGGGGAACAAGTGACGGTAGAGAATAGTAAGAGAACAGGGGTGGATGGGGGAACAAGTGATTGTAGAGAATAGTGAGGGAACATGGGTGGATGGGGGAACAAGTGATTGTAGAGAATAGTGAGAGAACAGGGGTGGATGGGGGAACAAGTGACGGTAGAGAATAGTGAGAGAACATGGGTGGATGGGGGAACAAGTGACTGTAGAGAATAGTGAGAGAACAGGGGTGGATGGGGGGAACAAGTGATTGTAGAGAATAGTGAGAGAACAGGGGTGGATGGGGGAACAAGTGATTGTAGAGAATAGTGAGAGAACATGGGTGGATGGGGGAACAAGTGATTGTAGAGAATAGTGAGAGAACATGGGTGGATGGGGGAACAAGTGATTGTAGAGAATAGTGAGAGAACAGGGGTGGATGGGGGAACAAGTGACTGTAGAGAATAGTGAGAGAACAGGGGTGGATGGGGGAACAAGTGACTGTAGAGAATAGTGAGAGAACAGGGGTGAATGGGGGAACAAGTGATTGTAGAGAATAGTGAGGGAACATGGGTGGATGGGGGAACAAGTGATTGTAGAGAATAGTGAGAGAACATGGGTGGATGGGGGAACAAGTGATTGTAGAGAATAGTGAGAGAACAGGGGTGAATGGGGGAACAAGTGATTGTAGAGAATAGTGAGAGAACATGGGTGGATGGGGGAACAAGTGATTGTAGAGAATAGTGAGAGAACAGGGGTGAATGGGGGAACAAGTGATTGTAGAGAATAGTGAGAGAACATGGGTGGATGGGGGAACAAGTGACTGTAGAGAATAGTGAGAGAACATGGGTGGATGGGGGAACAAGTGACTGTAGAGAATAGTGAGGGAACATGGGTGGATGGGGGAACAAGTGATTGTAGAGAATAGTGAGAGAACATGGGTGGATGGGGGAACAAGTGACTGTAGAGAATAGTGAGGGAACATGGGTGGATGGGGGAACAAGTGATTGTAGAGAATAGTGAGAGAACATGGGTGGATGGGGGAACAAGTGATTGTAGAGAATAGTGAGAGAACATGGGTGGATGGGGGAACAAGTGATTGTAGAGAATAGTGAGAGAACATGGGTGGATGGGGGAACAAGTGATTGTAGAGAATAGTGAGAGAACATGGGTGGATGGGGGAACAAGTGACGGTAGAGAATAGTGAGAGAACATGGGTGGATGGGGGAACAAGTGATTGTAGAGAATAGTGAGAGAACATGGGTGGATGGGGGAACAAGTGATTGTAGAGAATAGTGAGAGAACATGGGTGGATGGGGGAACAAGTGATTGTAGAGAATAGTGAGAGAACATGGGTGGATGGGGGAACAAGTGACGGTAGAGAATAGTAAGAGAACAGGGGTGGATGGGGGAACAAGTGATTGTAGAGAATAGTGAGAGAACATGGGTGGATGGGGGAACAAGTGACTTTAGAGAATAGTGTATAGAATGTGGGAAATGCTTGACTACATGAACATTTTGTGATGGAAGGGCTTTTATGTTTCGAAGACTTGTTTTTCATTGTTTAACTATTGCCTTTACTCATACTCATATTGGATAATTTTTGTTTCTTTAAATCTTTGTATAAACTACCATATATACTCGTTCTATAGCCAGTTCGTTCATAAGCCGGACTCTTTTGGAAGAGAAAAGTATTAAAAGTGTATAACCCGCTCGCAAGCCGACCCCCCAAAAATAATAGGACAGCTGAAACACAATGGTTACACATTTTTAAAAAAACAGACAAGCTAAATCGGTCATTATGATTATTTACTTTTTATTGCCTATTTTCGTCTTTGTGCTCTAATGTTACCGGTATTTTAAAAAAAAATTCTTAGGTAAACAGTAGCGAAAGCGCGTGTATTAAAATTAGTTGTTGAAAACAAAATTAAAAAAAAATTATTAAAACATTCACAAAAATAAATAAAATGATTAAATAAGGTAAGTGCAGATGTTTCATAATTTACTATAGCCTCTGGTAGAGCAGTCGAATCTTGTAGAATGTAGAAAAGGACATTGATGTTCTACATAAACAACACCAATATTCAATATCCATGCAGAAATCACCTATGACCCTCTCATAAGCTGACCCCCCAACGTTTCGCTCTAGATTTTGTAAAATAAAAATGTCGGCTTTAGAACAGGTATATACGGTTATAAGTATGATACGCTTGTGATGAGAGGGTGAGCCAAGTTTCAGCCTTCGAGCTAATGATAAATTTCTAACCCTAACCCTTACCATAACATGATTTCTAACCCTAACAAGACTCCTAACCCTAAACTTAACCCTAGCTCTTACCATAATCATAACCCCTAACCTTACACACGTTTCATGACAGAATAAAGATGTTCTATGGGAGTGCGTGGTTTTGGGGGGGGGGTGTGCCTCAACAAACACATTCTATTCGGTCAAGTTTTACTTAAGTAAGATTAATACAGTTTGATGTCTGACAGTACAGTATTGTGAAATTTTACTTAAGTAAGATTAATACAGTTTGATGTCTGGCAGCACAGTATTGTGAAGATCATATTTTAAAATTAGAATATGTTGATTGTTATCGTTAGCCTTATATCGATATAATATCAAGAGGCTATTACATGTAGAGAATTAAATATAAATATTATATAAAGGCCAAAATTTACACAGTATCATCAGTATCTATAGACTTTTATCTATAGACTAACATCTATATATTATCTATAGACTAACATCTATATATTATCTATAGACTAACATCTATATATTATCTATAGACTAACATCTATATATTATCTATAGACTAACATCTATATATTATCTATAGACTAACATCTATATATTATCTATAGACTAACATCTATATATTATCTATAGACTAACATCTATATATTATCTATAGACTAACATCTATATATTATCTATAGACTAACATCTATATATTATCTATAGACTAACATCTATATATTATCTATAGACTAACATCTATATATTATCTATAGACTAACATCTATATATTATCTATAGACTAACATCTATATATTATCTATAGACTAACATCTATATATTATCTATAGACTAACATCTATATATTATCTATAGACTAACATCTATATATTATCTATAGACTAACATCTATATATTATCTATAGACTAACATCTATATATTATCTATAGACTAACATCTATATATTATCTATAGACTAACATCTATATATTATCTATAGACTAACATCTATATATTATCTATAGACTAACATCTATATATTATCTATAGACTAACATCTATATATTATCTATAGACTAACATCTATATATTATCTATAGACTAACAACTATATATTTTCTATAGATTAACCGGGGCGCCAGCTCTATCAGGGACAAGCTCCACCAGGGACAAGCTCCACCTGGGACAGAGGGCACCAGTCCCACCAGGGACAGGGGGTGCCAGGCCCTCCAGGGACAGGGGGTGCCAGGCCCTCCAAGGACAGAGGGTGACAATCCCACCAAGTACAGAGGGCGCCATCTCCACCAAGGACAGAGGGCGCCAGCCGCACCAGGGACAGAGGGCGCCAGCCGCACCAGGGACAGAGGGCGCCAACTCCTCCAGACACAGAGGTTGACCTGGACATGTGTTTTATCTAACAAAAGCTTAAACCACGCGCCCACATTCAGGTCCGAACAATGGGAGCTAAAGCAGGTTAACACGAATTGACAGGCTGACTATGACAGGTAACCGCCTGTGAAATATTCAACTATCAGGCCATTGTACCCAAGGCCATTGGGCCAGGACTTGTGTGGAATACTCAACACCATCCGTCCTTTGTAATAGTAGTTGTAAATGGGGCAGTGGTCGGAAGGCGTGGATTGAATGGCGCTACAGAATAAATAAGGTCTTGATCGCAAGAAGGTACTAGAATGTAAGAAGTCGGACACTAAATGCTGATGAAAAAAAGGGGGTTTGGAGATGAAGAGTTGAAAAAGTTGAATCCAGTAGAAGTCACGTCTTTGTTGTAACAAGACTCAAGAGAGCAGACGACAGGGAGCTAACCACGTGCTTGGTGACTTTTGTCAGGGGAGAGAAAGAAGATTTTGGTAACTTTAGGCCAATTTTAATGTATTTTATTGTCAGCAAGGATCAAGTCATCGTTAAACAAAAAATAAAAGCTTAATATACGGGTCTTTTATTCACGTCTGAAAACCATTGTGTTACAATTCAAATATTCAAGGCCTTAAGTTCAAATTAAAAGAAAAAAAATTGCTGTAACGCTAATAGCCAGAGGCGTTGCTCGTATAATAGGCAATGACGTCACTTGTGACGCTAATTGCCCCTGACGTACACGTGAAGTTACCAGCTCATGACGTTACTCTTGACGGCATAAGCAAAAGTAATTTCTTTCGACGCGCGTATTAAAAGACGCCACAACCGACCAAATTTCGAACGATCTAATGTTCTCGTATTTAGTGAATCATTGATAAATAAAGTGGACCGCCCTTTCCCGCTTCTATCATGGACCGCCCTTTCCCGCTTCTATCATGGACCGCCCTTTCCCGCTTCTATCATGGACCGCCCTTTCCCGCTTCTATCATGGACCGCCCTTTCCCGCTTCTATCATGGACCGCCCTTTCCCGCTTCTATCATGGAACGCCCTTTCCAGCTTCTATCATGGACCGCCCTTTCCCGCTTCTATCATGGACCGCCCTTTCCCGCTTCTATCATGGAACGCCCTTTCCCGCTTCTATCATGGACCGCCCTACCCCTCTTCTATCATGGACCGCCCTTTCCCGCTTCTATCATGGACCGCCCTTTCCCGCTTCTATCATGGACCGCCCTTTCCCGCTTCTATCATGGACCGCCCTTTCCCGCTTCTATCATGGACCGCCCTTTCCAGCTTCTATCATGGACCGCCCTACCCCTCTTCTATCATGGGACCGCCCTTTCCCGCTTCTATCATGGACCGCCCTTTCCCGCTTCTATCATGGACCGCCCTACCCCTCTTCTATCATGGACCGCCCTTTCCCGCTTCTATCATGGACCGCCCTACCCCTCTTCTATCATGGACCGCCCTTTCCCGCTTCTATCATGGACCGCCCTACCCCTCTTCTATCATGGACCGCCCTTTCCCGCTTCTATCATGGACCGCCCTACCCCTCTTCTATCATGGACCGCCCTTTCCCGCTTCTATCATGGACCGCCCTACCCCTCTTCTATCATGGACCGCCCTTTCCAGCTTCTATCATGGACCGCCCTACCCCTCTTCTATCATGGACCGCCCTTTCCAGCTTCTATCATGGACCGCCCTTTCCAGCTTCTATCATGGACCGCCCTTTCCAGCTTCTATCATGGAACGCCCTTTCCAGCTTCTATCATGGACCGCCCTTTCCAGCTTCTATCATGGACCGCCCTTTCCAGCTTCTATCATGGACCGCCCTTTCCAGCTTCTATCATGGAACGCCCTTTCCAGCTTCTATCATGGACCGCCCTTTCCAGCTTCTATCATGGACCGCCCTTTCCAGCTTCTATCATGGAACGCCCTACCCCTCTTCTATCATGGACCGCCCTTTCCAGCTTCTATCATGGACCGCCCTTTCCAGCTTCTATCATGGACCGCCCTTTCCAGCTTCTATCATGGAACGCCCTACCCCTCTTCTATCATGGACCGCCCTTTCCAGCTTCTATCATGGACCGCCCTTTCCCGCTTCTATCATGGACCGCCCTATCCCGCTTCTATCATGGACCGCCCTTTCCCAGCTTCTATCATGGACCGCCCTTTCCAGCTTCTATCATGGAACGCCCTTTCCCCTCTTCTATCATGGACCGCCCTTTCCCGCTTCTATCATGGACCGCCCTACCCCTCTTCTATCATGGACCGCCCTTTCCCGCTTCTATCATGGACCGCCCTACCCCTCTTCTATCATGGACCGCCCTTTCCCGCTTCTATCATGGAATTCAGTGTACCATCGATTTAGTGCAAAAGAGACTGCACATAGTCTTGACAATATCAAGTTCATATGACGTCATATGTGTTGTGGCGAATCAGTTGCAATAAACAGGGCGATTGTTTCTCTCTATAAACAGAGACGCTGGACTGGTCACTCGCACATCATTCACACCATTACCCGTCAAGTGGTTCAAAAAAATATCCCAAAGGTTTAGCCGGCTGGCCAACTCAGGACCAGTCATTCTTTAGAACATGGAGCGAACCCTGGGTCCGCACACGTCCTCAGTGTGTTGAAACACAGGTTCAGCCCAGGTCATCGCGCACGCGCACAGACGAGCGTGTCCAAAAACCTTCTGCATCCAATCGGAGCACGATTTCTGGTTGCAACAACTTCCGGCCGGCACGTGACCAGGCCGGACCGTGCCGAGATTAGAGTTACTTTTTAACCAATCTGTCCACTACGCATGCGTGGCCATACAACGGCAAACAATGGTGGCCCGGCGTAGTCAAGAGTTCGTTTCCCTCAAAATTCATCAACCTAGTAAACAGACATGCGCGTGGCACGTCACGTGATTGGGCTACCGTCTGAAAAGACAGGTTCCCGCCTACTGTTTGAAATGGTGAAATTGATCCGGTCTATATCTAAACAAGGGGAGAACACTGCCAACACCAGGCATCATGACGACATAATTAACTTCCCCTTTGGACACTGGGCATGGAACATCAGTAAACAGAAAATGGAATTAGCTATGGCCGGCAAGACGACATCGACACCACGTGACACGAATGGGCCACTTGACGGGGCGTGGAACAAAAGTTCATCTCTGAAGTTGAACCAATCAGAATCCACTTGACAAGACTAAGTATCTTTTTGAAATAATATTGACTGATTTTCAATAGGAGTTTCGCACCGAAAGATATGCAAAGTGCTGACAGAATTGTAAGTAATGTTACTATTGGTGGGGGCATAGGTTGATATAACGTGACCTGACAACATAGAATTGTAAGTAATGTTACGATTGGTGGGGGCATAGTTTGATATAACGTCACCTGACAACATCCCAGATGGATAAAGTTTCACCTTTCTCAGACAGTTTAAGCTTTGGACGAGAAGTTACTCACCCGAAACAGAATGAAACGTCTCCACGATGTTGACAGCACCAAGAAAGGAGGAATCTATAAAAACACGTCTTTGAATGCATGCGCTCGTACACAATATTTACTCACACGCTCGTACACAGTATTTAATCATGCGCTCGTACACAATATTTACTCACATGCTCGTACACAATATTTACTCACACGCTCGTACACAATATTTACTCACACGCTCGTACACAATATTGACTCACACGCTCGTACACAATATCTAATCACACGCTCGAACACAATATCTACTCACACGCTCGAACACAATATCTACTCACACGCTCGTACACACTATCTACTCACACGCTCGTACACAATATTTACTCACAAACTCGTACACAATATTTACTCACAAACTCGTACACAATATTTACTCACACGCTCGTACACAATATTTACTCACAAGCTCGTACACAATATTTACTCACAAGCTAGTACTCAATATTTACTCACACGCTCGTACACAATATTTACTCACAAACTCGTACACAATATTTACTCATGCGCTTATACACAATATTTACTCACACGCTCGTACACAATATTTACTCACAAACTCGTACACAATATTTACTCATGCGCTTATACACAATATTTACTCACACGCTCGTACACAATATCTACTCACATGCTCGTACACAATGTTTACTCACGCGTTCGTTCACAATATTTACTCACAAACTCGTACACAATATCTACTCACACGCTCGTACACAATATTTACTCACACGTTGAAGATGCACTCCATCCCCATATAAAATATATTTTAAAAAAATTAATTGTAAAATAAAAACAAATAAAACCTCACAGGTAATTGAACTAATAGACATGCAAACCAACAACTTCTTAGAAAAAGTCAACGCAGTAGAGCGAGGCAGTAGAGCGAGGCAGTAGAGCGAGACAGTAGAGCGAGGCAGTAGAGCGAGGCAGTAGAGCGAGGCAGTAGAGCGAGACAGTAGAGCGAGGCAGTAGAGCGAGGCAGTAGAGCGAGGCAGATAGAGCGAGGCAGTAGAGCGAGACAGTAGAGCGAGGCAGTAGAGCGAGACAGTAGAGCGAGACAGTAGAGCGAGACAGTAGAGCGAGGCAGTAGAGCGAGACAGTAGAGCGAGACAGTAGAGCGAGGCAGTAGAGCGAGACAGTAGAGCGAGGCAGTAGAGCGAGACAGTAGAGCGAGACAGTAGAGCGAGACAGTAGAGCGAGGCAGTAGAGCGAGGCAGTAGAGCGAGACAGTAGAGCGAGGCAGTAGAGCGAGGCAGTAGAGCGAGGACAGTAGAGCGAGGCAGTAGAGCGAGACAGTAGAGCGAGGCAGTAGAGCGAGACAGTAGAGCGAGACAGTTGAGCAAGACAGTAGAGCGAGGCAGTAGAGCGAGGCAGTAGAGCGAGGCAGTAGAGCGAGACAGTAGAGCGAGACAGTAGAGCGAGGCAGTAGAGCGAGACAGTAGAGCGAGACAGTAGAGCGAGACAGTAGAGCGAGACAGTAGAGCGAGACAGTAGAGCGAGACAGTAGAGCGAGACAGTAGAGCGAGACAGTAGAGCGAGACAGTAGAGCGAGACAGTAGAGCGAGGCAGTAGAGCGAGGCAGTAGAGCGAGGCAGTAGAGCGAGGCAGTAGAGCGAGACAGTTGAGCAAGACAGTAGAGCGAGGCAGTAGAGCGAGACAGTAGAGCGAGGCAGTAGAGCGAGACAGTAGAGCGAGACAGTTGAGCATGACAGTAGAGCGAGACAGTAGAGCGAGACAGTAGAGCGAGACAGTAGAGCGAGGCAGTAGAGCGAGACAGTAGAGCGAGGCAGTAGAGCGAGGCAGTAGAGCGAGACAGTAGAGCGAGGCAGTAGAGCGAGGCAGTAGAGCGAGACAGTAGAGCGAGACAGTAGAGCGAGACAGTAGAGCGAGCGACAGTAGAGCGAGGCAGTAGAGCGAGGCAGTAGAGCGAGGCAGTAGCAGCAGTGAGACAGTTGAGCAAGACAGTAGAGCGAGACAGTAGAGCGAGGCAGTAGAGCGAGACAGTAGAGCGAGACAGTAGAGCGAGGCAGTAGAGCGAGACAGTAGAGCGAGGCAGTAGAGCGAGGCAGTAGAGCGAGACAGTAGAGCGAGACAGTAGAGCGAGACAGTAGAGCGAGGCAGTAGAGCGAGACAGTAGAGCGAGACAGTAGAGCGAGACAGTAGAGCGAGACAGTAGAGCGAGACAGTAGAGCGAGACAGTAGAGCGAGACAGTAGAGCGAGACAGTCAGAGCAGAGGCAGTAGAGCGAGACATCTGGAGTGGAACCCAGAAGGAAAACGACAAGAAACAAATTGATGAAACAAGCAAAGTTAGGTGGTACTTATGCCATTGAAGAAACAAAATCGAATTTCCAATTGCTCGACAGCCTCATTGTCTTTATCTGATCTATTACCTACACAGAAAAATATTGCTTGCTACGGTTTGACAACTTAAGGGTTATAAATTTATAATGGGCCAAACGTTTTCATGTCATTTTTATCGGATGGGATCCCTATGTAACGTTTAGTTATATGTTTAAAATCAACTTTGAAAAGCCTTAAATTTGTTAAAATAATCAAAGTTACATTTAAAAATCTAATAAAAGTGTCTTAGTAGCCACTAGCTAAGGCCCGTTTCAAAATGTTTATTAAAATAAATTTATATGTACTTTTAAGTTGTACGTTTGTTTAGGGCCTCAGTATTTTAGTTATGTCAACAATAGGCAACCCGCGAGGGGCAACCTGAGTTCTAAAAACCATATACCATTTAAGCATTATAACAGTAAAGCGCCATAACAAAATAACACTAACAATTATAGCAATATAATGTTTCAACACTATAACATTGTATCATTATAAAATAAAGCATTATAATATCACATAGCTATAATATAGCATTCACTTTAATTTTGCAGCGCTATAATATTACATCCCTATAACATTAGAGACTATAACATTACAGCACTATAACATTAGAGAACTATAACATTACAGCACTATAACATTAGAGAACTATAACATTACATTACTATAACATTACAGCACTGTAACAATACAGCACTACAACATTACAGCACAATAACATTAGAAAACTATAACATTACAGCACTATAACATGACCGCACTATAATTTTACAGCACTATAATTTTACAGCACTATAACATTAGAGAACTATAACATTACAGCACTATAACATTAGAGAACTAAAACATTACATCACTATAACATAAGAGAACTATAACATTACATCACTATAACATTAGAGAACTTTGACATTACAGCACTATAACAGTAGAAAACTATTACATTACAGCACTATAACACTAGATAACTATAACATTATACAGCACTATAACATTAGAGCACTATAACATTACAGCACTATAACATTACAGCACTATAACATTACAGCACTATAACATTAGTGAACTATAACTTTACAGCACTATAAAATTAGATAACTATAACATTATACAGCACTATAACATTAGAGAACTATAACATTACAGCCCTATAACATTACAGCACTATAACATTACAGCACTATAACATTACAGCCCTATAACATTACAGAACTATAACATTACAGCCCTATAACATTACAGCACTATAACATTACAGCACTATAACATTACAGCACTATAACATTACATCACTATAACATTACAGCACTATAACATTACAGCCCTATAACATTACAACACTATAACAGTACAGCACTATAACATTAAATCCCTATAACATTACAGCCCTATAACATTACAGCACTATAAAATTAGAGCACTATAACATTACAGCACTATAAAATTAGAGCACTATAACATTACAGCACTATAACATTACAGCAATATACCATTAGAGCACTATACCATTACAGCACTATAACATTACAGCACTATAACATTACAGCACTATAACATTAGATAACTATAACATTACAGCACTATAACATTAGATAACTATAACATTAGAGAACTATAACATTACAGCACTATAACATTACAGCCCTATAACATTACAGCACTATAACATTACAGCCCTATAACATTACAGCACTATAACATTATATCACTATAACATTACAGCACTATAACATTACAGCACTATAACATTACAGCCCTATAACATTACAGCACTATAACATTACAGCACTATAACATTACAGCACTATAACATTACAGCCCTATAACATTACAGCACTATAACATTACAGCACTATAACATTACAGCACTATAACATTACAGCACTATAACATTACAACACTATAACATTAGAGCACTATAACATTACAGCACTATAACAATAAAGCACTATAACATTACAGCACTATAACATTGCCCATGGTGCAACATTGAGGATGCTCGAAAATAATCGTGAACAATATCAACCGTCTTATTGAAAGTATTTTGATTCAATAAAGAAAGAAACAAAAATATCACACACATCTAAGTTATTTAAACGATTCAAAGTACGGATGCAAATTCTATCAAGCTTCATTAAATGTATACATTAGAAGCCGCCCTACTTGTCACATAAATGTATACATTAGAAGCCGCCCTACTTGTCACATAAATGTATACGTTAGAAGCCGCACTACTTGTCACATAAATGTATACATTAGAAGCCGCTCTACTTGTCACATAAACACTCGGGTTTAAATGTTGAAGGGTTGGGGACCAAAATGGTTCCTTCTGAAATAGCGCTAAAAAGCCATGGAGAAAAATACTATAACAACGGTAGCCCAGCCGCGGCTCGCGAGCTACATGCGGCTCTTCGGTGTTCACATTGCGGCTCTTCGGTGTTCACGTTGCCGCTCGCGTAAAATTTATGAAATATATGCAACAAGAATTAGTGGAAGATTTCCCAGCCAGGTTTAAAGAGCCAAAGTGCTTCAATGCGGGTCTTCATTTTTTAAATCTCTTATATTATATACAACTTCACCGTCTTGTCTGGCGTCCCGCGGAAAAACAAAAGTAAAAAATAAAACAACCCCTTAAAAACAACGTTTTTGACTATAAATCCCTTATACATGAGACATAACTAACAGTATTGATTATTTTCAAACGCGACAAACATTTACAGACTGAATCTGTCTTAACTCAACTTTGCTTCATAACCCTGGGGGGGGGGAGAGGGGAAAGGTCTGGTCACCGATCGCTGGACCAAGCTCGGCGTGACACGTAAAATGTAAACAAAAGCACCCCGGTACATCGCGTCAACGCGCGAACTGAGCTTTCCGTGAAAAAAACAACAATAACAAACCGTTAAATTGAATTACATACCTCTTAGAGAGATAAACTAAAAATGCATTAATTTAATTACGGTACGTTCGATCGATCTGAAATTTTGATACGATGCATTGTTAGGTCAGACGGGTCCGTGTGCCAAATTTCAGCTCGATGGCATCACAGAAATTGGGTCATTTTTGACTTTTGTTTTTCCGCCCGCCCGACGACTAATGACAGACAGAGAGAGACGGCGATGAAGTTCATATAAGGGATTTAAAAATGCATTAATTTAATTCGATCGATCTGAAAATTTAATAGCTTTATCCTCCCCACAAACCAAACCTACTGTGAAAATTTCAGCTCTTTAGCAAGTCAGAAAACGTGTTTACGAGCGATTTGAAAAAGTTGACGACAGATCCGGAAGCGTTGAATCGTTGACGCATTGACGACATGTACAGATCCGGAATCCTGCATGAGTTAATAGGATAGGGGCCTCAAAAATGGAAATAGTCCGTTAAACAAAGAGGTTCAGTCATCACTTACCTAAACAATGCTACTTATGTCCCTTGACAAAACAATCATGTAACGCTCATTTGTACTACACGCAAACACAACTAGTGCTCTCCCCTTTGTACGCCAGCCAATTATCGGTTCGATGCCAATGAACTGTTTATAGCTTTTAATACCCAATTTACACAGTCTATTTCTCATATCAATTTTATATTATAATACATATTTCAACTGATCGTTGCAATCAAAACATAAACGATAGGAAGAAAACGACAAGGGCAGATAAATGTAGAAAGAAAGGTAGGACACAAATAGTAGCTAGTCAGAATGGTAGCAAGAGAGAAAAGTAGCAGGTGAGAATAGTAAGAGAGTTGAGTGTATTTAATGCTTGGTTTTGCATTCTGTCTAGATTTCGGAAATTGTATTGGTTTAAAATTTTTAGCGGCGTACTTTCGAACGACCAACTCATTTCTATCGAGAGATTTATGTCAATTTATGTTCTGAGATTGTTTTTGTTTGACTTGTGTTCAAAAATAACTAACTGTAATACGCCTGAGATTGAATAGGATGAAGTCACGTGACTCGAGCCACGTGAGATGTCTGTAGCCATCCAGGGAAATAGTTTGGTCCCAGCTCAGTTCGGACATTAACATTGACAAATACTTTAGTGATTACAATATAACAGGACGTGAATGAAATTTCTGTTAAATAATTCAAGAAGTTTTTCGAATTTATAACCGTCCCACGAAAATAGAAACAAACCAACAGACTAGCCTTCATTGCGATACACATAAATCTATATTAAGATTTAAACTAAAGCAATATCAATAGATGAATTAAATTGACCCACATTTATTGGAACTCATTCAGCCATTGTGTTCGACACGAAAATTCTCAGCTAAACCATAACAGGTGATAGAAATATTAGTTGATACAGTTGATAAAAATATTAGTTAATACAGTTGATAGAAATATTATTTAATACAGTTGATAGAAATATTAGTTAATACAGTTGATAAAAATATTAGTTAATACAGTTGATAGAAATATTATTTAATACAGTTGATAGAAATATTAGTTAATACAGTTGATAAAAATATTAGTTAATACAGTTGATAGAAATATTATTTAATACAGTTGATAGAAATATTAGTTAATACAGTTGATAAAAATATTAGTTAATACAGTTGATAGAAATATTATTTAATACAGTTGATAGAAATATTAGTTAATACAGTTGATAGAAATATTAGTTAATACAGTTGATAGAAATATTAGTTTAATACAGTTGATAGAAATATTAGTTAATACAGTTGATAGAAATATTAGTTAATACAGTTGATAAAAATATTAGTTAATACAGTTGATAGAGATATTAGTTTAATACAGTTGATAGAAATATTAGTTAATACAGTTGATAGAAAACTTAGTTAATACAGTTGATAGAAATATTAGTTAATACAGCTGATAGAAATATTAGTTAAAACAGTTGATAGAAATATTAGTTAATACAGCTGATATAAATATTAGTTGATACAGTTGATAGAAATATTAGTTGATACAGTTGATAGAAATATTAGTTGATACAGTTGATAGAAATATTAGTTAATACAGTTGATAGAAATATTAGTTAATACAGTTGATAAAAATATTAGTTAATACAGTTGATAGAAATATTAGTTAATACAGTTGATAGAAATATTAGTTAATACATATGAAAGAAATATTAGTTAATACAGTTGATATAAATATTAGTTGATACAGTTGATAGAAATATTAGTTGATAAAGTTGATAGAAATATTAGTTGATACAGTTGATAGAAATATTAGTTGATACAGTTGATAGAAATATTAGTTCATACAGTTGATAGAAATATTAGTTAATACAGTTGATAGAAATATTAGTTAATACAGTTGAAAGAAATATTAGTTAATACAGTTGATAGAAATATTAGTTAATACAGTTGATAGAAATATTAGTTAATACAGTTGATAGAAATATAGTTAATACATTTGATAGAAATATGAGAAAATACACATAATAGAAATATAAGCTAACATACGTCATAGAAACAGAAGCCAATACAGGTGATGGAAACAGAAGATAAAATACAGGTGATGGAAATATAAGCCAATACAGGTTATGGAAATATAAGCTAATACAGGTGATGGAAACAGAAGATAAAATATTGGTGATGGAAATATAAGCCAATACAGGTTATGGAAATATAAGCCAATACAGGTGATGGAAATATAAGCCAATACAGGTGATGGAAATATAAGCCAATACAGGTGATGGAAATATAAGCTAATACAGGTGATGGAAATATAAGCCAATACAGGTGATGGAAATATAAGCCAATACAGGTGATGGAAATATAAGCCAATGCAGGTGATGGAAATATAAGCCAATACAGGTGATGGAAATATAAGCCAATACAGGTGATGGAAACAGAAGCCAATACAGGTGATGGAAATATAAGCCAATAGAGGTAATGGAAACAGAAGCCAATACAGGTGATGGAAATATAAGCCAATACAGGTGATGGAAACATAAGCTAATACAGGTTATGGAAACAGAAGCCAATACAGGTGATGGAAATATAAGCCAATACAGGTGATGGAAATATAAGCCAATGCAGGTGATGGAAATATAAGCCAATACAGGTGTTGGAAACAGAAGCCAATACAGGTGATGGAAATATAAGACAATACAGGTGATGGAAACAGAAGCCAATACAGGTGATGGAAATATAAGCCAATACAGGTGATGGAAATATAAGCTAATACAGGTTATGGAAACAGAAGCCAATACAGGTGATGGAAATATAAGCCAATACAGGTGATGGAAACAGAAGCCAATACAGGTGATGGAAATATAAGCCAATACAGGTGATTGAAACAGGAGCCAATATTGGTGATGGAAATATAAGCCAATACAGGTGATGGAAATAAAAGCCAATACAGGTGATGGAAATATAAGCCAATACAGGTGATGGAAATATAAGCCAATACAGGTGATGGAAATATAAGCCAATACAGGTGATGGAAACAGAAGCCAATACAGGTGATGGAAACAGAAGCCAATACAGGTGATGGAAATATAATCCAATACAGGTGTTGGAAACAGAAGCCAATACAGGTGATGGAAATATAAGCCAATACAGGTGTTGGAAATATAAGCCAATACAGGTGATGGAAATATAAGCCAATACAGGTGATGGAAACAGAAGCCAATACAGGTGATGGAAACAGAAGCCAATACAGGTGATGGAAATATAAGCCAATACAGGTGTTGGAAATATAAGCCAATACAGGTGATGGAAATATAAACCAATACAGGTGATGGAAATATAAGCCAATACAGGTGATGGAAACAGAAGCCAATACAGGTGATGGAAATATAAGCCAATACAGGTGTTGGAAATATAAGCCAATACAGGTGATGGAAATATAAGCCAATACAGGTGATGGAAATATAAGCCAATACAGGTGATGGAAATATAAGCCAATACAGGTGTTGGAAATATAAGCCAATACAGGTGATGGAAATATAAGCCAATACAGGTGATGGAAATATAAGCCAATACAGGGGATGGAAATATAAGCCAATACAGGTGATGGAAATATAAGCCAATACAGGTGATGGAAACAGAAGCCAATACAGGTGATAGAAATATAAGCTAATACAGGTGATGGAAATATAAGCCAATACAGGTGATGGAAATATAAGCCATTACAGGTGATGGAAATATAAGCCAATACAGGTGATGGAAATATAAGCCAATACAGGTGATGGAAATATAAGCCAATACAGGTGATGGAAATATAAGCTAATAAAGATGATGGAACTATAAGCCAATACAGGTGATGGAAATATAAGCTAATACAGGTGATGGAAATAAAAGCCAATACAGGTGATGGAAATATAAGCCAATACAGGTGATGGAAATATAAGCCAATACAGGTGATGGAAATATAAGCTAATAAAGGTGATGGAAATATAAGCCAATAAAGGTGATGGAAATATAAGCCAATGCAGGTGATGGAAATAAAAGCCAATACAGGTGATAGAAATATAAGCCAATACAGGTGATGGAAATATAAGCCAATACAGGTGATGGAAATATAAGCTAATACAGGTGATTGAAATATAAGCCAATACAGGTGATGGAAATATAAGCCAATACAGGTGATGGAAATATAAGCCAATACAGGTGATGGAAATATAAGCTAATAAAGGTGATGGAAATATAAGCCAATACAGGTGATGGAAATATAAGCCAATACAGGTGATGGAAACAGAAGCCAATACAGGTGATGGAAATATAAGCCAATACAGGTGATGGAAATATAAGCCAATACAGGTGATAGAAACAGAAGCCAATACAGGTGATGTAAATATAAGCCAATACAGATGATAGAAATATAAGCCAATACAGGTGATAGAAATATAAGCCAATACAGGTGATGGAAATATAAGCCAATACAGGTGATGGAAATATAAGCCAATACAGGTGATGGAAATATAAGCTAATACAAGTGATGGAAATATAAGCCAATACAGGTGATGGAAATATAAGCTAATACAGGTGATGGAAACAGAAGCCAATGCAGACTAAGCTTTACATGCTAAAGAGCATTATTTATTTATTTTAACACAATCCCAATAGTCATTTATGGACACTTTTATAGCGTGTTCAACGAGATAATGTGGTGCGCACTTTCTTAACATTTTATAATTGACAAGTGATAAGCCTTTCCCACACGTCATCACACGCATGTAGGATGCCCTCTATAGTCACTCGTAAAAAATAAAAAAGTGAGAAATGTAAAAAAAATGTTTAATGTTATTATGAGTTTATGCCTGTCAAAATAAATTAAATTTGGACCCAGATTGCCCACGAAAAGCCTCAGACACACCCATTCCCAAACATTATTTTCTGACTTTAGTTCATTTGAAAAACCTTGTCATTAAAAAGTGTATGAACTATTGTTTCCTTACTTTTCCGTGTTGTATCCTTAAATTAATTGTTCACAAGTTTTCCACCATAAACAGCTAATGAAGATGTGTATTAATTTAAAAACGGACTACGTGCCAAGCTTTGATGGTGTGCTCAGTCCCAGCACTAACTGCTTGAATTAATCAAATTAATGGTTATGAAAGTTATGTTTTTGCTTACACCTGCGACGACTTTCTTCAGATGAGAAGGCAAGCACTTTACAAATTTTACTACCGGCCAGATATGTTACACAGACAATGTAGTTTAATATAGTCGAAATATTTCAGACAGTGACAGCCATTCATACAGGATGATGTGTTGAAAGTTATTTAAAATAAAAATAAATCTTTATTAAAAGACAGATTATATTGTTAAAAATATTATTTGTTTCGCTTGTAGAATGAAACCCTATGGGAAACATAATAACATACAGTCGATATTAAGTTTAAAATATATAAAATAAATTAATTTATTTCATCAACATGTTACTCGCTGTAGATACTTGTGAGTGAAAAATTTCAAGCGTATTAAAAACACACGAAAAGTAGATGCAATTTCAGGTCCAAGAATTTGACTAACGGACAAAATTATACAGCGAGTAATAAAAATATGGTGAGAAGCAAACTCATTCAATGTCAAGTCAATATTTTATCAAGAGATATTTGATAAATCAGTTACGAATTAAACTGTTATTTGTTTTTTAAAAAAAAAGTTTAATAATTTTTCAGATTTCAAATGTCAAAAATTAGAAATAAAGGGGAAAGAATTCATTTAAAATGAAAATATAATTGTTTTAAAAGTTATTCCCCGTACTGGAACTTTTACTTATTAAATAAATTTAATTCTTTGTTTTTTGTTTATAATTATACTTTGTTAATATTTAAAATATGTAATTAATAATGTAAATTATAATTTAAAAATAAGTAAATGATGCTACTTGTATGTTTGTGATTTTGTTTTAGGAAGCGTTCATGACACATACATTTTTGTGAGCAAAATAATTCTTTAAAATTTAAAATATTTATAAATTAAAAAACACACAAGTATTTTGGAAGTACACTATAATTATTTAGGAAGCTGTTTTTTTTAATACCTAAAGAATAAATAAAATAAAATAAAATATATAACTATTTCAAATCCATTTAGTTTCATTAAAAAACAACACATTATATATTTAATAAATTGAACTTATTAATTATAGCCCTTTAAAAGTATTTGTTTCAAAATAGTAGAAGTTGTCAAATTCTGATTAAATTAACTATTCCATTAGGTTGATTCAATCAAGATAATATAAGGTTTATACTGAACTCGGGTAAGGCAGGAAGAAATGTGTCAGCTAGGGCTGTAGGAAACCATGTTACCTATTAAGATAAGTCAACGTTATAAGGGACTTTTTTCATACGTATTAATATTTTTTTCAATATTACTTTTTAAATTTAAATCTATCTGTAGTAAGGCACCACTGGTGTCTTACTAACTGTTGAAAAGGAGGGACTGAGGGCACAGTTTATCTTAGGTGGCCCTTTCCTGTAATTATACTTTCTAAATAAATAATGGTGTAAAATCTTGGCTAGCCGAGAGGTCAAAACTATGTATTTGATTGTTGAATTATAAAATAATTTAAAATAAATAAATTAATTAATTTAGGGAGAAAAAAAAGAATAGAAGGAAAAAAAAGAGAACGAATAAAGGGAGTGAACTTAAGTACAATGTACCTCGAATATATGAGTTGTAATTGATAATGCCTGGTATCCAGACCATGTAGTGAATAATTAGAAATAAGTTCGCATCAATGGCTAACCACCACCGTTCTGCTGGAGTTGGTTAGCAATGCATTTGCTCAAAACGTTCAAATCGAATCAAACTTTCTCCAACACTAGCAGTAATTAAAAGTTTAATAAGTCGAATTTTTGAAAAGCAATGCATTATACTCCTCTCTGCGTGTGCGTGTGTGTGTGTGTGTGTGTGTGTGTGCGCGCGTGTGTGTGTATATATATAATTATCGTTACCCTTAAGCTAACGGGCTTTCCATTAAAAAAAAACTTCATCGCATGTTAAAATATACTTATAAATGATGCATAAGAATAACTAGCAACATGTGGCTTGACCTGGACAAATGGACCTCGCGATACTGATGTGATACAAAACGATTGATCAATGTGCACACTGGCAGCTCTAGGGAAATAAATTAAGGTAAATATTATCTTGGTTTGTGATGCACACACGTCCCAAAAAGCAATCGGAAAAAAAAACAACTCGAAACAATGTAACCAAACATTTGTTAAATTCGACTTAAAGAGTTCTTATCATTGTTCGATTCATTCCTAACAAGTAAAACTAAAAATAAAATCGAAGACACAACAGAACTGTCGCACACACATGTTCAGTATTTCAAAGTTATTTGGGACTGGGTGTTCTTGTCATAAGTGTCCTATAGATGGAAAAAACCAGGGGGGGGGGTAGACGGTATTCCCCCCCCCACCAGGTGGTAAGTGGGCTCGTTGTCCCCCACCACACACACACACCAGGTGGTAAGTGGCTCGTTGTCCCCCACCACACACACACACACCCAGGTGGTAAGTGGCGCGTTGTCCCCCACCACACACACACACACCAGGTGGTAAGTGGCTCGTTGTCCCCCACCACACACACACACCAGGTGGTAAGTGGGCTCGTTGTCCCCCACCACACACACACACACCAGGTGGTAAGTGGCTCGTTGTCCCCCACCACACACACACACCAGGTGGTAAGTGGCTCGTTGTCCCCCACCACACACCACACCCAGGTGGTAAGTGGCTCGTTGTCCCCCACCACACACACACACACCAGGTGGTAAGTGGGCTCGTTGTCCCCACACCACACACACACCCAGGTGGTAAGTGGCGCGTTGTCCCCCACCACACACACAAAAATCTTCAATGGTCTGAAACTCTGTCTTCCTTTTGTTCTCATTTAAATTATAATGAATGAATCTTAATTAAGGACCCTTTCTTGTCCTCAATCTCATGATCAGACTTATCTCTCCTGACAACCACCATCTCCATCTATAGCCAACGTATGGTTATCTCTCCTGACAACCACCATCTCCATCTATAGCCAACGTATGGTTATCTCTCCTGACGACCACCATCTCCATCTATAGCCAACGTATGGTTATCTCTCCTGACGACCACCATCTCCATCTATAGCCAACGTATGGTTATCTCTCCTGACAACCACCATCTCCATCTATAGCTAACATATGGTGTGACGTGTCAAGTAAATATTGGATATGACAAAATGTGTTTCTTTCCCTGTCATCATCACAATGTCCCAATCCCTACAACTGCCTTACAGCGCATGTTCCATAATGAAAACATCAAGAGTTAAGTCCCTTCATCCTCAACTAATGCTGGTAGTCGCCCTTGGTGCACCTTTGCTTTACTCCTGGTGCACCGATGCATGGCGACCAGATCTTTAAGTTGTGATAGCTGATCATTGTGTGGATTTCATGGCAGTAGTATGACGTATAGTGAAATGTTGAGTCTCTGTGTTGACATGAGGATTTGAGTTGAAAAGATCAGCGGTCTCAAGAAGGTAACTTGCTATATGTATAACAATCGTAATAGTTATTCTTTTATTTGGCTCTCAGTGATTTAAAACTATTAAATAGATTACGTATTGTTAATTTTTTGTTGTAGACATTACACAAGTTTTTTTGTTTTCTCTTGAAGTCGGTCGAAGATGAAATCATGTCGAAACTCGGTTGACGTTAGATTTGTTTTATAAGTGAACAAAATTATTTACAACTTCATAGCGTCTTAAACCTCTATGTCCGTACTTAAATATTAGAAAAAGAACCGTCATAAAAGATTTTAAAAGACATTCATCATAGCAACAGCATCCAGCCGCGTGGACAACAAACAACAGCTCAACTTGGCAGATAACATATTTACTGTAACGTACTCAAACAGACATACAACTTACAACATATTTACTGTAACGTACTCAAACAGACATACAACTTACAACATATTTACTGTAACGTACTCAAACAGACATACAACTTACAACATATTTACTGTAACGTACTCAAACAGACATACAACTTACAACATATTTGCCGTTACACAGCAGCTCAACGCTATAGACAACACAGTTACTGTAACAAACCTGCTTACAGGCAGAAACTAGATTCACAACGTTGTGTCAACACCAGGGTATTGCTATTCAAAAATGATCCATACTTCTTCAAATAACCCCATTTACCTTCTTAGATGTTTAAGAATTCACCCATGATGGTCAATTAAAGAATGACTCGTCCAGGGATAAAGGAAACAGTTCTTGCAACGATCAGTCTGCCCCCAATCAATTGTTATTACAACAATCAGTCTGCCCCCAATCAACAGTTATTACACTAATCAGTCTGCCCCCAATCAACAGTTATTACAACAATCAGTCTGCCCCCAATCAACAGTTATTACAACAATCAGTCTGCCCCCAATCAACAGTTATTACAACAATCAGTCTGCCCCCAATCAACTGTTATTACAACAATCATTCTTCCCCCAATCAACTATTTTTAAAACAATGTCTGCCCCCAATCAACAGTTATTACAACAATTAGTCTTCCCCCAATCAACAGTTATTACAACAATTAGTCTTCCCCCAATCAACAGTTATTACAACAATCAGTCTGCCCCCAATCAACAGTTATTACACTAATCAGTCTGCCCCCAATCAACAGTTATTACAACAATCAGTCTGCCCCCAATCAACAGTTATTACAACAATCAGTCTGCCCCCAATCAACAGTTATTACAACAATCAGTCTGCCCCCAATCAACTGTTATTACAACAATCATTCTTCCCCCAATCAACTATTTTTAAAACAATGTCTGCCCCCAATCAACAGTTATTACAACAATTAGTCTTCCCCCAATCAACAGTTATTACAACAATTAGTCTTCCCCCAATCAACAGTTATTACAACAATCAGTCTGCCCCCAATCAACTGTTATTACAACAATCAGTCTGCCCCCAATCAACTGTTATTACAACAATCAGTCTGCCCCCAATCAACTGTTATTACAACAATCAGTCTGCCCCCAATCAATTGTTATTACAACAATCAGTCTGCCCCCAATCAACAGTTATTACACTAATCAGTCTGCCCCCAATCAACAGTTATTACAACAATCAGTCTGCCCCCAATCAACAGTTATTACAACAATCAGTCTGCCCCCAATCAACAGTTATTACAACAATCAGTCTGCCCCCAATCAACAGTTATTACAACAATCAGTCTGCCCCCAATCAACTGTTATTACAACAATCATTCTTCCCCCAATCAACTATTTTTAAAACAATGTCTGCCCCCAATCAACAGTTATTACAACAATTAGTCTTCCCCCAATCAACAGTTATTACAACAATTAGTCTTCCCCCAATCAACAGTTATTACAACAATCAGTCTGCCCCCAACCAACAGTTATTACAACAATTAGTCTTCCCCCAATCAACAGTTATTACAACAATCAGTCTGCCTTAAATCAATTATTATTACAACAATCAGTCTGCCCCCAATCAACAGTTATTACAACAATCAGTCTGCCTTAAATCAATTGTTATTACAACAATCAGTCTGCCCCCAATCAACAGTTATTACAACAATCAGTCTGCCTTAAATCAATTGTAATTACAACAATCAGTCTGCCTTAAATCAATTATTATTACAACAATCAGTCTGCCCCCAATCAACAGTTATTACAACAATCAGTCTTCCCCCAATCAATTGTTATTACAACAATCAGTCTGCCTTAAATCAATTATTATTACAACAATCAGTCTGCCTTAAATCAATTATTATTACAACAATCAGTCTGCCCCCAATCAACAGTTATTACAACAATCAGTCTGCCCCCAATCAACAGTTATTACAACAATCAGTCTGCCCCCAATCAACTGTTATTACATCAATTATTCTGCCCCCAATCAACAGTTATTACAACAATCAGTCTGCCTTAAATCAATTCTTATTACAACAATTAGTCTGCCCCCAATCAACAGTTATTACAACAATCAGTCTGCCCCCAATCAACAGTTATTACAACAATCAGTCTGCCCCCAATCAACAGTTATTACAACAATCAATCTGCCCCCAATCAACTATTATTACAACAATCAGTCTGCCCCCAATCAACTATTATTACAACAATCAGTCTGTCTCCAATCAACTGTTATTACAACTAAATTCCACTGTCAACAAGATATCGATCCTGTATCGATCAGAGTTCAGTGATTGATTAAACCAGGCCTTAAAGTATTTAAGTTAATGACATAGGAAACCCAGGGTCGCCTTTAAAATAGGAATAGATCATGAGGCTTGACCATGAGACCATGAGACGTGACCATGAGACTTGACCATGAGACTTGACCATGAGATTTGACCATGAGACTTGACCATGAGATTTGACAATGATACCATGATACTTGACCATGAGACCATGAGACTTGACTATGAGACTTGACCATGACACATGACCATGAGATTTGACCATGACACTTGACCATGACACTTGACCATGACACTTGACCATGAGATTTGACCATGAGACCACGAAACTTGACCATGAGACCATGAGACTTGACCATGAGACCATGAGACTTGACCATGAGATTTGACCATGAGACCATGAAACTTGACTATGAGACTTGACCATGACACATGACCATGAGATTTGACCATGACACTTGACAATGACACTTGACCATGAGATTTGACCATGAGACTTGACCATGAGACCATGAGACTTGACCATGAGACTTGACCATGATACCATGATACTTGACCATGAGACCATGATACTTGACCATGAGACTTGACCATGAGACTTGACCATGAGACTTGACCATGAGACTTGACCATGAGACCATGAGACTTGACCTTGAGACTTGACCTTGAGACTTGACCATGACACTTGACCATGAGACCATGAGACTTGACCATGAGACTTGACCATGACACTTGACCATGAGATTTGACCATGAGACCATGATACTTGACCATGAGACCATGAGACTTGACCATGAGACCATGAGACTTGACCATGAGATTTTACCATGAGACTTGACCATGAGATTTGACCATGAGACCATGAGATTTGACCATGAGATTTAACCATGAGACCATGAGACTTGGCCATGAGATTTGACCATGAGACCATGAGATTTGATAATGAGATTTGACCATGAGACCATGAGACTTGATCATGAGATTTGACCATGAGACCATGAGACTTGGCCATGAGACCATGATACTTGACCATGAGATTTTACCATGAGACTTGACCATGAGATTTGACCATGAGATTTGACCATGAGACTTGGCCATGAGATTTGACCATGAGACCATGAGATTCGGTAATGAGATTTGACCATGAGACCATGAGACTTGGCCAAAGATTTGACCATGAGACCATGAGATTTGATAATGAGATTTGACCATGAGACCATGAGACTTGATCATGAGATTTGACCATGAGACCATGAGACTTGACCATGAGACCATGAAACTTGACCATGAGACTTGACCATGAGACCATGAGACTTGACCATGAGACCATGAGACTTGATCATGAGACTTGACCATGAGACCATGAAACTTGATCATGAGATTTGACCATGAGACCATGAGACTTGACCATGAGACTTGACCATGAGACCATGAGACTAGACCATTAGACCATGATACTTGACCATGAGACTTGACCATGAGACTTGACCATGAGACTTGATCATGAGACTTGACCATGAGACCATGAGACTTGATCATGAGACTTGACCATGAGACTTGATCATGAGACTTGATCATGAGACGTGACCATGAGACTTGACCATGAGACCATTAGACTTGACCATGATACTTGATCATGAGACTTGACCATGAGACCATGAGAATTGACCATGAGACTTGATCATGAGACTTGACCATGAGACCATGAGACTTAACCATGAGACCATGATACTTGACCATGAGACCATGAGACTTGACCATGAGACCATGAGACTTGACCATGAGACCATGAGACTTGACCATGAGACTTGACCATGAGATTTGACCATGGGATTATGAGACTTGACCATGAGACTTGACCATGAGACCATGCGACTTGACCATGAGACTCGACCATGAAACTTGACCATGAGACCATTAGACTTGAACATGAGACTTGAACATGAGACTTGACCATTAGACTTGACCACGAGACTTGACCATGAGACCATGAGACTTGACCATGAGACTCGACCATGAAATTAAATTCATTGTAAAATGTTCATCGTTGACGTTGACAGTGTCACAAACTGTCATTTAAGATAGCAGCTACTATCCATTTGTTGGATAATAAATATTTAAATAAATAGTATTAAATACTAGATATAAAGTAGTATAGTACACCCTCTTAGGTCTTACACTTAAATTTGGAGATATCCGGATCCGGAATCCGGATTCGGCAAATATTAGGGCCAAACTATCCGGATCCGGCAAATAGTAAAAAAAACCTATCCGGCTGATCCCTAGTTTAAATGTAAGACTTATTTAGACGATTGTAGTAGATATAATATTAGAGGATAGAAATAAACGCACCGCCCCAAAAACTTTCAGGGTCTCGAGAAATCGAATCCCGAGACTGTTGCCATTCTTACACCATGACTACGATACAAACATTATTGAACCATCACAGATCCCATGAATCGATAGATCGATACCAGACATGAATGATGCATTGGGGCGGCCAACTTAGTTCTGGGTTAACAACAGACAAGTGGACTTGCAATTATTATGATGTCAATTAGGACAGGAGAATGTTCGGAACTTTAAGTAATCCAGCTTCTCTTAAAGCTAAATCTTGTTTATCGCTGATGATCTTTCAAATCGATTTAATGAATAAATTCATTTACATGTACTTCATTATAGCTGGGAACTGTTACAAAATGCAGCCAGGAACAGCTATATCGAAACAATATTTTAAAAAGGAATTAAACCCCAAAACAAATTTATCCTGTAACAATGGAGTTGGCTGGTCCTGGGTGAAGTGTAAAAAAAATGTAGTGCGTGATTGACAAGGGGAGCTAAGAAGTCTGAAATTGACAAAATTTAGTTATAAAATATGTAAAGATATTTAACCTGCCTGAACCGCATGCGGCTGTCAGTGAGTGAAACGGGAAACTACTCCATTCTCTTATGAATATTTTTTAAACTCTCTCTAATGAAACCTAAGCTCATCAAACTCTCTCTCTCTCCACACACACGCACACACACACACAGTTTGTGTAATCACGTGTTGTCTTTTGAACTTGACCCCCAAGTAGATGACAAAGTAGATACAACTGCCTTTGTTACGCCACATGCCAGATTTGGAAGAGCCCGAAATTAAAGATTATTTTTCCAATACCGAAGTTCTGGCTCCAAGACAATTTCCCGTTCAATACCAATCAATAAGCCAAAATTCACGCGGCAATCTGGACGGCCTTAAGTGGCCTTTTGTACTGAGATGTGTGTTTAAGGGGCGGGGCCATACGGTCAATGAGATTATTCAAAGTCAAACGGGTGACGTTTAAGCCGTGGTTTTAGGGGGGGGGATTTGTCCAGGTTCAGAAGTAGAAGATAAGACAAACAAACACACAAACTTTTGGGCTAGATGTCAACTTGAACAGACAATACACTCCATAAATAACAGATACATTTTAGTTCATGAATAACTCATGTGATCCAAGTTCTCAATCCAGTCAATGATCGGAACAGAGATCAATATATGTTATTGTAAGAAACGAAATGATGGGAGCAGAGATCAATATATGTTATTTAATGAAACGGAATGTAAGTTTTCGGAACCAAAACATGTGACCTACATTATACTATGGCGCGTGCTATCTCGATGAAATAATGTAAGTAGCATTGATTCCCGTAGCGAAACAAAACAATATAAATATATATATATATATATATATATATATATATATATATATATATATATATATATATATATATATATATATATATAAACTCGATGGGAAATGAATGGGAGTATAGATTCACTAGTAATTTTAATTGGATTAATTGTATTTGGTGATATAGGAAAGATAATCTAAGTTAATGTTTTCCCAGTAGATATGTCCCATGAGGGTTTCTTAAACATCTAAGAAGCATGACTTAAGGTTTACTGCGAAGGCGACTGTGAATCAGAAGATAAAGTAGATTGTTATCACGTATGTAGACTGCAGACTATACGTTTATGGAATAAGAAAACTGTTTTAGTTTCACTGGTATCACCATAGCAATTCTGTGAGAATATTGTTTGTGTAATCACATTATCTTGATGCCAGATAAGAATCAGTTTACTTCGAGTCCCATTTGTAAAAACCCTAAAAGGCTCGTGGCGCGAGATTGTGCTTATTTGATGGAGTGTCCAAAAAAAGGGCCGTCACCAGGTAATTCCTGGAGGATAATTAATCCAGCATTAAATTTGTCCTGTGCAGACGTGACGTGACCTCACAAAATGAGGAAAGATAAAATTAAACATTTTTATGAGGATAATTCTAGAGCAGAGACTTTGAAATGTCAGAACACAAGGCTGAGAGCAAAATGTCGTTCAAAGTGAGTTCAACATTTTGTTGCTTACAATACTCATGGCGAAATACGCTTGCATCACCCAGGAGCAAGTTATATCATTTGATGTCATCCAAACCAGATACCTAAACGGTATGTGCACCACGCTCCTGTAAGATGATACAACACTAATCTGAGTTTATGAATTTATATACAGCTTATCATTCAGAGATTGGACTACTGCCAGAGCCGATGGCGTATTTCAACTTTGTCAATATGATATTTACTCAGTCACCCAGTCTGACTTCAATACATTCTGGAGGAGCAATGGACCAAACGAGTGCAAATAAAGCTGCGAGTGAAAGAGAGACATTGCCTGTGAAAATCACGTTAGCGACGTCGCGACCAGGTCCGTTGCTATATTTTGCATTCCTTACAAAGTCGCCATTATCAGCGCGCCTTTTAAATAGTTCGACTTACTAAGCACCTAAAATTAGAATTCTGGCGTCAAAACACGATTCAATGATTTTGTTCTGATGACCCGTGAGAAAGCAAATAGTTTCTTTCTCTAACAGTGGACTCTCAAATCAGAATTGAGACAAGCCCCCCCCCTTTTCCCCACGAACAGGGATTCGGTGATGAAGCAACACGTGGATAGACTTAAATATATATATATATATATATATATATATATACACACGGCATTGAAATAAACATCAGCAGTGCCCTAACTTTGAAAAGCACACTACAACAATGAACAGTGCCCTCAGCAATAGACGGACAGTTCCCTAAAACCACAACAATGTTTAGTGTCTGCAAAATTAACAGTGCCTTAACAATGAAGTAATGGGGGTGAGACTGCAATCAGACTTAACAATGAACAGTGCCCTAACATTTGGCCTCTCGCTATGATAAGTAGAAAACATGTTTGATAACAGAAAGGGGGCGGAGTTAATGTTGTAATACCAAATTAAAATATCTATGGCAGAGCCTAGCGTCAACTTCTGATCAATCACGTGTAGCAGACATTTGTGAGGTCACTGAACTCATCTGTCAATAAGCGGTGTAGTTGTTTTACTAAACGTTCGACAAAGCGTCTATAAGTGATCCAACTATAAGTGTTTATTACTTTTATAGACGTCTATGAGTGATCCATATATAAGTGTTTATTACTTTTATAGACCTCTATAAGTGATCCAACTATACGTGTTTATTACTTTTATAGACGTCTATGAGGGATCCATGTATGTGTTTATTAATTTTATAGACGTTTTTCAATAGCGCTGTAGTTTTGATAAAGTGGAATATTTTGCATTAAACATTTTAATTTAATGCTAGGTTGCATGTAGTTGTGCTGTGAATGTGTAATTATAAATTGGATATTACAATTTATTGCAGGTATATGGCGATGGCACTTAAATATTTCATTTTAGATTCAAGACAAACACATTGAAAATTAAACTAGCAAAAACTGCATAACTGCTCTCTCCACAGCGATGACAGCCAAGAGGTCAACTACAAAACCTCCAGCCGGGCAGGCAGGTGACGCCTCTGAAGATGGTGATTTTGTTGCACTCAGAGAGAGTAGAGAAGTCAGTAACAAACCTTTCCTCTGTCATATTTTTTGGAGAAGAATTTAGGTTTAGAGATTATATAACAGAAGAAGAAAGGCTATTATTTAAAAAACTAGGGGCAAGTACCCGGGCTTTCCAGGGTTTAAAATAAGGTTTTCTGTAGAAGCGTACAAAATTGTTTATTTACATGCAATAAAAGGGTACATTTAACTTAAAGCAATGTGATGGACACCATTTTTGGCAGTTCCATTTGGAGTGTGTACAAAAAGATTTTCCTCTTTGCCAACTCTGGAGCAGGCCACATACAACTGTCCATGAGAAAAGCATGGTGTCTGCAAGTCTATACCAGCAATCCCAAGAGACAGAGTGATAATTTATATATTTTTTTAACCTGTTACTATCGCCAAATGATACTTAACAACCACCGAAAGTTTCATGCTTCTACCTACACGGGAAATAGGATAATTTTTATTTTTATTTTTTATATAGCTAATATAAGGAAAAAAGTACATTTTGGGCCCCGGCATCTTATATATATATGGAACGAAACCTAATTAAGAACCTTTCTCATGTTATTGTGTGTATGTGTACCAAAGTTCACGTTATTTGGTTGTCTGGATCTTGAGTTATTAGGGAACAGACAGACAGACAACAAATGCATCTTATATGTATAGAGATATAACAAAACATGAATGCATACAATTAGATTAAAAAAAATAACACCGTCTCTGATTGGTAGATTCGATCCGCACTTATGAACATCATATATTTCAAGGTAACTTACTTGATTTACAGAGCAGAGTTCCAGAGACATTCGAGATATCCACTGCCTTCCTAACTCAGATATTAGAGAGTTCTAAAGACGTTAGGCCATCGTCTGCTACTAAAAGACCGCAAAGTGCTGGTGGAAAACGAAAAGCTGGTGAAATTAACATTTGGTCACAGTTGACAGGTACAATAATCGCTAAACCTTCTTTATTTCTTTCTCTCTCTCTCCTTTTTTTTTATATTGTACGATGGTGTGGGGGATGTCAAGGTATGAGAATCACTGCTGATGATTGTTGTGAACTCTGGTCAAGTAGTGACTGTAGAAGAGTTCACTTAGACATAATAATGTGAGTTGTATATATAGTCACGCATGATGACAGTTAAGAAGACAGGCGGGCTATTTATAGGTGGGGCGAAGAGACACAGAAAAACAGAACACACGAGAGTAGAAGAGGGACCGAGTAAAGAGGTCCATAGTCATTGTTAGGACCAGCCATTAGTGCTAGAAATAGAACGTTAGCACTATTAGCCGGTAACACATCGAGGTGTGCTCGAGTGTAGTAATGCTAGTATTAGGGACAGTGAGTCCGTTCTTTGCACTTAGGAGTAAGTGGCATTGTTAGTAGAATACGTTGGTGTACCTGAACCTGTTGCTGTAATTATATTGCTGACTGAATAAAGACTTGAATTATCAATTGAACAAGAGTCGAGACTTCGTCTTAATTTATCCAGAACCCAGTACGCAACAGGGGAGAAGGACGCTTAAAATGAATCTTCATTTTTCTTTTCTCCATAAATGACGTCACGCGCCTAGAGGAAAAAGGGGGGGGGTCACGCATTTGCGAGGAAGGGGAGGGGGGAGTTTAAGAAATGTGACGTCACTTCAAAACGCGCAACTTTAAATAAAAGTTCCACGTAAATATTTGATTGCTTACAATTTATTTAATGACGTTTTCAATAGGAGTGTAGGGGATTTCAGCTCCGGCTATTCCCGTATTTAAAAAAAAATTGAATCCGTTATAGCACTACTTTCCAATGGCTTCACGCGGGTTACGACATTAGAGTGCAGACTTACACTAAGTACATTTTTAAATGACAAAAAAGTAATTTGCTACATGCTAATTGTCAATTAGAAAAAACGGGTTTTTTTGTTTGTCAGTCAAAGCATTGTGACGTCATTTTGGAAAAAAATAAGGGGGGGGGTCTAAGATTTTGTGACAAAATGTGACGAGGGTGCGGGGGTTAAAATCTGTCATAATCACGCGATGCCATTTATGGAAGGCCCCATATAACAGATGCGTTCTCTATAGGCCTTGTTATGGTATGGTATGGCATCTGTCCGTCTACGAAAGACGATAGATTTATCTTTATTACTTGCAGCTCTTGGTGTGGCTGATGAGACCAATCCTTGAGTGGCAGTCTCTTCTGCATGACACACACACGAAAGCAGTGGGGCAGTGTTGCCTGGCCTTTCTCCTCGCTCTTTTCCCGACTGCTTCTGCCCTAGTTTGCTCCTCTGCTCTTAGTGATCCTTCATTCACTATAGCACGCCACACGGACCTATCGTCTGCCAGGTTTTCCCAGTTTTGTATATCAATGTTGGCTACTTTCATGTCTCTCTTGCATATGTCCACGTTTCTGAGACATGGCCGACCAACCGACCTTTTCCTTGTCGCCAGCTCGCTGTAAAGCACATCCTTTGGTATGCGACCAGTTGGCATCCTCTTGACGTGTCCAAGCCAACGGAGGCGTCTTCGGCTTAATATTGCTGCAATACTACTCATGCTTGCTTGAGCCAGGACCTCTGTGTTGGGGACTTTCTCTTGCCATTTGATGTCTAGGATGCGGCCCAGGCATCTGAGGTGGAAGCTATTGAGCCTTGTCATAATATGGCGTAAATCTATTAATATAAATATTTGGGCTATACATGTAAATATCTTTTTTGGGGACGAATTTCATAAAAAATTATTAAAAGATACGAGTCAATATGTAAGTGTAGGTATATTGAGAAGGAAGTACCTTATCAGCTATTTGTTAATTCTTCGTTAATTTTAAGACATCATTCTTGGACTTGAACAAGAAAAAACAGTTTCGTAAGTTCACTATGCTAACAATTTTGAGAACTTATTGATTCGACTGTATGAACTTAAACTATCCCTTAACCCGTCGTTGGGGCACCTTTGTGAACTGCACACTATCTCACGTCATTTGTCCCGGTCCCGTGCTGCCTTTTGAGAGTCGCTGAATGGTTCGACTGTATATATGCTTCAAAAAAATGTTCAGCATGGTGCCTAGCTGTCTTTATTTACTCCGACTAATGTATGAAATTGGTGGACCCAGGGACACCCTGAAGGCATGGGAACAAATCCCTGGCTTCAGACTTCAGAGAGTCGAACCCTTGCCGTGACTCTAGGTACGTCTGCAGAGTACGCATTCTGCTCGACCACCTATCAATACTATCATCTTTTGCCTCTTGCAGATTTCTTGTATTTGAAGTTTTTTTTTAATGACTCTTTTCTTTTACCTTAACGAGAAAGGGTAGCTCTAGTTATTCTGCTGTTAAAAATGGTTAGGCCTACAATACTTTTAAAATTATTGATTGTTGGAAATTAAATGTATACCTTTTAACACATTTAAATTTAAACCCACATTTTTTTGTTGAAAAAGTCAAGTGTCTGATTCAATCCCACCGCCCTTCCTCCAGGCTTGTGATTGGTGGAGATTTAGCACCTCTTTTAATTTAAAAATTAGATAACTTCATTATTTATTGGAAAATTTAAACTAGATACATGTATTAAAAAATTATAATTAAAACAGGCTTACTAGTAGTGGCTTTATCCAGCGCTTTATAAACATTGATTAGCACAAATGGCCATTTAATTGTCCTTCACGTAAGATGTAGTTGTAGGCTGTAGGGATACAACTTGATAAAGGTGGATGTTGACATAATTTTTTATTCAAGAATAAGGCTAATCACGGGCTGCTGCATAATCTCATAATAATAATAATGCAAGTATTAGTATTATGTATCTTTGGACTATGGCTTTGGAATTGTAATCTTTGTTTTGCGACCTGTGCCAATTGCCATTGCCAATTGACTAATAGTAATATAATCATGTTCTGATTTTGGCTCTCTAGTAATTTACTAACTTCATAGTCATATCTTCCCATTAAATTTTAATACTTTTCATTAACGATGGATACAATTACAATTACTATTACAGTTACAATTTACAATGGTTTTATTTTCAGACGCTGCAATTAGTGGGCCCACATCATTTAAAGAGGCAATCAATAATATACAGTTAAACAATAAATTGTCTAGCAAGGAATTCCTGGATCCCAGAAATGACCAAAACATTCTTCATTTTTCCGTGGAGCAAAAGAATCAAGAACTTGTGAACATTGTTTTGGAAAGAGCTAATGAGGAATTGATCCTTCAAAATTTTGAAGTTGATGTCTCTAATATAATAGGCAAAAAGAATGTTCTACACCAAGTGGTGGAGCAAAACGATCTCAATCTTTTGAAAACTCTGCTTGCAAAAATTTCAAATCAACAAAAACGAATCTCACAGTTAAACCAAGAAACACCGGTTGAGATTAAAGGTCAAAGGCCAAGAACTTTTCCTTGCCTGCACCTTGCAGCCTACTACGGATTCACAGAAATTGTTTTGTTCATCATTGAACAAGGTGTGGATGTGAACCATGTCAATGCTAAAAATGATACGTCACTTCTGTGGGCGTCACGGTGGGGCCATCAGTCAACAGTTAGAGCTTTGCTGAAAATAGGCGCCCTAACGAGTGTTGAAAATGACAAGGGTTCGACTGCTTTGTACTGGGCAGTACGATATGGTTACACTGAGACTGTTGACATTTTGGCAAGGGAAGGTAAAGCTAATGTTAGTCAGACAAGAAAACTGGGTTTTGTAGCACCCATTGTACTCGCTTCTGCATTAGGGTTTGATAGTATAGTGTCAATTCTACTGGAGTGTGGGGCTGATCCCAACTTTGCTATTCGTGGGGGAGAGAGACCGATCCATCATGCAGGAAGAGAAGGGTTCTCAAAGATTATTGAGGTTTGTGTCAGCTGAGTTAATTTCTTGTCATTAAACTTCTTGAATGTGAAACAAAAATCAACATTTTTTTATAAAAAATCCAAAGTAATGAATGATATTCAAAGGTTTAAAAATTCATAGTTTTGATATGAAATATTTTTTAATAACTACATATTGTCACTGTTTTCAGATCCTGGTGGAAAAGGGAGCTAAAATAGATGCAGCAGATGAAAGGGGAGACACTGCCTTACTTCTGACAGCCAAATATGGCAGACCTAAAGCTCTTCAAACATTGGTACAAAAATGACAATATCCTAAAATAATATGAAAAAAATATATTACATTTTTGGTTTACATTTTTATTCCTTTTAATGATTAATTTTTAACATATAAATCTGTCCATCATAAACCCTGTAACCAAAACTCTAGTTTTAGTGATCATTTCCTATTAGTTTAGAATCCCTGGTCCTACAAGCTGTAGCCCATTAGTATAATCTGGTCCTACAAGCTGTAGCCCATTAGTATAATCTGGTCCTAAAAGCTGTAGCCCATTAGCATCACCTGGTCCTAAAAGCTGTAGCCCATTAGCATAATCTGGTCCTACAAGCTGTAGCCCATTAGTATAATCTGGTCCTACAAGCTGTAGCCCATTAGTATAATCTGGTCCTAAAAGCTGTAGCCCATTAGTATCACCTGGTCCTACAAGCTGTAGCCCATTAGTATTACCTGGTCCTACAAGCTGTAGCACATTAGTATTAGGGCTGTCAATATTGTTGAAAATGCTGCCCGGGTCCCAGTCCAAATTTCGAACGGGTACCCGGGTTACCCGTTCGAAACACCTCAAATTTTCGCGGTCATGCCCACTATTAACATTATATTGGTACTTCTTTGTTTATTATGAGAAAGCAATACACATTTAGATGCAATGAATCAGCGATGTAAAAATTATTTCATTCAAATACTACATAGGTAGAGTGGTGTAAAAAAAATAAATAAGTAGACGGGTGCCGAAGTGATTTTATTTTAAACAACATTGGCTTAACTCAAGAATGTCCGAGTATTTCAAAGCCAAAGCCAAGGTCACTTCTGTCGTCTCCCGCCCTTCCTAAATCTCGGGGTTGCAGTCTGTTTGCCTTATTTGAACAATTAAAATATCCAAACCCTTTTTTGTGGTAGATGATTTTTTTTTATGTTCCAAGAAAAAAGGTGTATCAAAATACATATAAGTTTGTCGGCAACGTGTTTTATTTCCGGTTGACAGTTATTTCTTTTTAAGCGTATTTCACAGCATATATTTTAAAGGAAAAGTTTAATTTTATAAATTGTTTTCGAGCCGAAATGTGAACACAGAAGTGCCGCCGTCCGACCACCGTTAGTATGGACATAGCAGCAACATTTTCACGGGTACCCGGGCACAATTTTACCACCCGGGTAATTGGTCGGTAACGGGTACCCGGGTTCCCGGGTACCCGTTGACAGGCCTAATTAGTATAACCTGGTCCTAAAAGCTGTAGCCCATTAGTATAACCTGGTCCTACGAGCTGTAGCCCATTAGTATAACCTGGTCCTACGAGCTGTAGCCCATTAGTATCACCTGGTCCTACAAGCTGTAGCACTGCATTTAAATATTCATAATTACCTATCATATCACCAGCTACAGCTTGGTGCAAATGTTAACCACAAAAACCTCATGGAAGAAGATGTTTGGACATTTGCAGTCAACAATGATAATGATCTTATCTTGAAGTTGTTGGTGATTTACCAAAGAAAGAAAGAGTTGGAAAGTAAGATGCAAAAATATTTCCTCAATGTTAATATGTACAAGTCCAACATGAATTATGTAATGTTTATAGAGAAGGCAAAATTGTATTTTTGAACAAGGATAAAAACATCTTTAATTAATAGTGGACACATAAAATTAATTTTGGCTTTTTCAAATTTAAAAACGTTTCAGATCATGTTGAATCAAAGCCAAAAAGTATGCCATCTGGCATTAACTCATTGTTAAATCTGGCAGCATCAGTTGGAAATGTTGACAGAATGAAACTTTTATTTGAAATGAAGGTAACAAGATTCTTGTCCATTTTGCTAATTAAAAAAAATAAATCTAAATTTGCTAATATATTATTACAACAGGCTAATTTTTGCTAAACATTTTTTAAAAAACTTAATCTACACAAATGTTTCTTCTGGTGCTAAAATCTTTATTCTTGACTAGGAATAAAAACAAACTTAACATTATCTATGGTTAATATTTTTAATAAAAGAAAAATCTATTTTTATAAGAGGTTAAATTATGACCTGGTATTTAACTTTTAAATATTTGTCTCAGATTGATGCCAGTGCTACTGATGAAGATGGAAACAACTTTCTCCATCATGCTGCCATCAATAATCAAGCTCATGTTATCAAACAGTTTCACAAAGTGGTTAGTGTCTAAACATTAATGAAGTCTGGATTATCTTGATGAATAATTGATTAACATTAATTGTGCTTAACTGTTGTGAAACATACAGAAACAGACCAACTTTCAACACTTGCGATCTGAAACATATTTTTGATAATTATAATTTAAAAACTTGATTTGCTATGTTTATGTTGTAAAGATAACTTTAACAGGTTATGAAACATGCCAAAACAGCGTTATTTAAAGTTTGACTCACAATATAGAATATAACCGAAAAGAAATGTAAAGTAATACAAATTTGCTAACATGTGAATAGTTTAAGCTAGTGTTAATAGAAAGAGTCTCCTTTAACGTTTTCTTACACACATTTTATATTTAAAAAAATGTTTTTTAGAAATAATTTGATATAATTATTTTACATTAAATGTTACTAACAGGACTTGCCCTCGGTGTCTTTAAGTTTTTAGACATCATATCAATATAATCTTGTGGTTTTTCCCCTTCTATAAGTTTAGGTTTTATATTTTTAATTGCTTACTTGTTTTTAGGAAATATATTTTTTAAAACTTTTGTTTATACCAATTATATTTTCAATATTGTTGAATAGTTACTGTATCTTTTCTTGTGTGTTTAGGTTAATATTGACAGTCCAAACAAGTCTGGGAACACGGCCCTTCACGAAGCTTGTGCCAAAGGTCACCATGAAGCAGTTATGGAACTTATTCAGTGCAAAGCCATGGTCAATATTAGGAATTCACAAGGTGCAACATACTTTAATTAAACTATTAGTTCCCTTTAATCTCTAGTTTTTTAATAGGCCTATAATACAAGTTTAAAAAAATTCTTTGTTTAAAATAAAATTTTATTGACACTGCTTTCTTTACCTTGTAAAGTAATCCTTGGCAAAAATATATGCCTGGTATTATATAGTTTATAATATAAAAATTTGAGGACAAGCCCTGGTGTGATCATTTTTTAAATACTTTTAACACAAATTGCTTCAAAAAGTAAATAAAAGACCATAATAATAGATTTAAGTTATAAACTTATTTTGAATCAGATATTTTCTTACCCTATTTTTCGAATCAGATATTTTCAGACCTTATTAACAAATCTTATTAATGTTTACATTTTGTCAGGAGAAACTGCCCTTCATGTCGCAGCTTGTTCCAAGTGTATCCAGCCCCAGACAGTGTCCAAGCTGATGGACTATGTCATCAAGTCCCACCCCTGGGAGGTCCTCAACATAACAGACGAGTATAGTGGTTTTTTAACATTTGCTGTTTGCTCCTTTCACATTTCTACCATACTATATGGAAATATTTGAAATAAATGTTGACAAGATCAACTTTATCAGGCAGATCAGTATGACCAATTATGTCATGCATTAAATAATTATACAAAGTATTTCAATTAACAACAGTTGTTTATTTAAAATGTGATTTTAATTAAATAAAGATTTTTATTTAAAATTCATTTCATTTGAGCATTCATTTTATCTAAATTCTTTTCATCACTTTGTTTCAATGACGTCATATTTCTTTGTATCAGTAAAGGTAACAACCCATTGCACATAGCAGCCAAATATTCCAGGCCAGATGTATTGTGGGAGTTTCGATTTGTTAGGTTTAAGGATGTTGATGTTGATGGCAACATTGCACTCCATGAGTCAGTCAGGTACAGTCTTCCCCAGCTTGACCTTTGACACACATTTGATCAATGTCTTAGCTTACTATCTTTACATTTATAAAAAATTTTCACAGCAGATTAGATAGAAATTTTAATCTATCGCAATTGCAAGAAATTAGTCAAACAGATTTTTAATCCACAAATATAGTATAAATTTAATCTATTTAAATAAATAAATAAAAGATGGTTGAGGTTGTTAATGGCATATGTTTATTATTAAAAAAACATGAGTTCTCTTGTTTTCTAAACAGTAGTAATTACATTTAAAGCATCATTTCTGGGATTCAAGTTAACATTTTGTTTTTTGGCATAGTTTAATTACTTTTCACACGTCTGAAATTTTCAGTTATTTGGTCTATGTGGATTGCCACTTTTAAAGTTATTTTATAGAGGTAGGAGAATAGTCTGGTTTAACAGTGCCGCTTTGCAGCAGTCCTAACCATAGAGACTCGTGTGCTTTGCAGCAGTCCTAACCATAGAGACTCGTGTGCTTTGCAGCAGTCCTAACCATAGAGACTCGTGTGCTTTGCAGCAGTCCTAACCATAGAGACTCGTGTGCTTTGCCGGGGTGGCTCTGAAGTGATAGCGAGTCAAAGTAGGGAAAGTTCCACCCCTCCTTATGAGGTCACTTTAAGTGGGAGGCATTTTTGACTTTATGTCCTGTTTCAGAAGCGACCGTTCTGGGGGGGGGGAGTCTCTCAGCTGTTAGGTCTCTTAGGGGGCGAGAGAGCTGAGGGGGGGGTTTCCGCGAAGACCCATGAAGAGCACTAGGCTCGGGGCTGGTGATTTTCTTTCACAGTGTCCTAATTTTTTAAAGCTCAAATATGTTAAAGTGATATATATTTCAACTTAATTGAAACTTGTACTTTTTTGGAATAAATATAAAATGAACTACTAATTATATGTCATACAAAGATTTTTTATAAATTGAAAGAGACTGCAAAGTTCATTGAGAAATAAATTTTTGTTAAACAAATATTATAATATTATATCTTATATTGCAGACCTGGAGAGCCAGAAATTCTAGAAATGATGTTAGACATATTTGATGCCATGAAACGAGATTGTGACATCAACCATCAAAATAAAAAACTACAGACATGTCTGCATCTAGCTGCAAGGTGGAGACTGCTTTATTTATGAATTTACACTAAATTCAGTTGCCAATCTCTTTAGATCCTTGATAATAGAAATCTATATTGAACTTGAATATTAACAAGTAATGATAATGAAGCTCAATATTAACAAGTAATGATAATGAAGCTCAAGTTTAATAGTAGAAAAGGAAGCTGAATATTATTTCTAAATAGTATTGCACATAAATAAATCTCCTTATTTTTGATATACTTATACAATGTGTCTGTTGAATAATTGATTAACATTAATTGTGCTTACTAATATGAAACATACAAAAAAAGGCCTATTTTCAAAACACAAGATCTATTATGGACTTTAAACAATGTAATTTAAGAACATAGATTAAATAATTAAAGAAAATGATTTAAAATAATAAGTCAAAATATTTTATTATTTTGTAAATTAAAATAGAAATATTTGTCTGCTTATATACAGAGAAGGATTCCTGGACAGTGTCAAACGTCTGATGCTGTTTGGTGCAGATATTTCACTAGCTGACCACAAGGGAAACACAGTGCTCCACATGTTGACTAGCCTCACAGTTACTGACCCCACACACAGCTCACGATATCTTGAAATTATTGCAACTATTCTAGAGAGAGCTCCTCAGGTGAGTACATTCTAGAGAGATCTCAGGTGAGAACATTCTAGAGAGAGCGCCTGAGGTGAGTCCATTCTAGAGAGAGCTCCTCAGGTGAGTCCATTCTAGAGAGAGCTCCTCAGGTGAGTCCATTCTAGAGAGAGCTCCTCAGGTGAGTCCATTCTAGAGAGAGATCCTCAGGTGAGTATATTCTAGAGAGATCTCCTCAGGTGAGTACATTCTACAGAGAGCTTCTCAGGTGAGTCCATTCTAGAGAGAGCTCCTCAGGTGAGTCCATTCTAGAGAGATCTCCTCAGGTAAGTCCATTCTAGAGAGAGCTCCTCAGGTGAGTCCATTCTAGAGAGAGCTCCTCAGGTGAGTCCATTCTAGAGAGATCTTCTCAGATTATTACAGTCTTATCATGCTTGCACCTTAATTTTATATTAAAGTCTGCCACAATAACCAAGGTTCATTTACATTGTTCATTCACAAAACTGTCAATTTGTTAAAACATTCAAAAACCTTGATGCCATCCTTTAACTGAATGCTTGGTTTAACAACCTACAATAGTTTAACTACATTATGACATGTTCTGGTGCCATCCTTTAACTGAATACTTGGTTTAACAACCTACAACAGTTAAACTACATTATGACATGTTCTGGTGTGTAATATACGATAATATTGACAGCATTAGTATGTGATGATATCTCGCTCATATATGTCATGTTTAACTTTTCTTGCATTGAACTTTTCTTCAGTGGTACTCTTCAATCAAAAGAATCAAACTCAATGATACTAAAGATACAGAATCCACAGTGCAGATTAGAAGGAGAGCCATTTTGAATCTTATCTGTGAAATGAACAACATGGAAGACTTGACGGTCCTTGACCTTGCCTGCAAGATGGGTGCATTTGATGTTGTCAAATTCTTGATCACAATGGAGGATGTCATGGCTTTTAAGGTGAGTGTGTTAAAAAATTAAATTATGTCTAAAACTTTCATTAAGGAAAGATCTTTTAAATGGTAACAAGACGATTGATTCCTTTAAATGATGCAATCTTTTCTGCAGGATGGCGGCTCAATACGTTATGACATTACCAGCATAACACCCAGAACCAATGGAACCTTGGCAGGAATGTGTGCCAAGGGCTCTGTGTCACCGCGACCATCTTGCCTGGAGTGGCTGCTGGCCATTGGGGATGATACACCTCAAAATGCAGCCAAGATCTTGGACATTCAGGTAAGACAGGTTCAATACTAGAATAAAACTATAAATTGATCAACAGGTTTAGTTGTACGCTTATTGATTGAATACAAATGATGAAAGAATTACTTTGTTTACACTGAATTATTTTAAAATTACCAAATTAGTCCTGTGAAAAGGTTATGACTTTAACAATGACTATTTAAAATATCTAGACTCATTTTTTAAAACAAAATAATCATATAAATCATAATAATCACCAGTATTTAAATATGTTGAAGTATTGTGTTTTTAAGTGTAGGCTAACCTTTCATTCAGTGATAAAATTGTGTGCTTTTATCTGGTCTCATTAGATGAATTAAGAGTCTTTTATCAGAAGGAATCTAGACCTGCATCAAATTTGTTATCACTCAGTAAAAAACAAAACTCAGATTTTAGACATCCCTGAAAGCATATAGTGAAACCCTGAGAAAATAAAGCAATCAATCATAAATTAGATTTTATATAACATAATAAATGGCAATTTTCTCTCAGCCTTTCAGTGACATTGAGACAGCCTACAGCTCTGTTGCATTGTGGGCATATGCCATTATCATGGCTGTTCACATATCATACATGATTTTGTTCAGGTAGGCATATTTCACTAATATTTGCAATGGTTTTTAACTTTACAGTCGAAACCGCTTAAGTCGACGGCGTTGGGGTATGAAAAATCGCGTCGAGATAACGGGTGATCGAGTTAAAACGAAAACCAATATGGCGGCAAAATATTAACATGTGCTTGAAATTTCTTTATGTGCATGATTAATTAGTTAGCATTAATTAGTGATAGGATGATTAATCGGAATCGTATCGGAACCCTAATATTTTTTCACTCTTTCCAAAGGTTGTAATGACCGTTCGTTTTTAAGGACCGTTTAAAATTTAAATATAACCATGGTTCCCACTCAGGAAAACGGGAAAAAGTCGGGAATTCTTAAAAATAAATTCTCTGCCTTGAAAGTCGGGAAAAGTTATGACTAATCGGGAATTTATATATATATATACATATGTATATATATTTATGCCGAAGTAAAGGACTTTGATTACGTCTCTGTCATGTTTCGATTCCATTTAATGAAAAATAAGTTACCAGTTTATAATTGTCTGCGCATGCGCTAAAAGGTCAAAGTTTACGCTTTGCCGTGTCACAGCCGCTCGTGTTTGCCGTTGTATCAGCGAATTTAAAATACAAATAAACAAATCATTATGGTTATTTTAAGTTTAATGCTTTTGACGTGCAGGATAGCTGTTACTTAACTATCAGAACGTTCTCGAATTTCCTCAGTCAATCAAACTTGTAATATAAATAAAACTATTGTGGCCTTGACCGTTGATCACAGCACGCTGTGGGCTGTGTGTACTGTGTTAGACCTCGGCCGGCAAATAAGTCTAAGCTAATTTTTAAAAAAATCATTCCTTATCAGAAATGATTTCATTTCATCGTCACGCGCGTGTTAGTGTCACAGTCACGTATCTTACTGGTAACAAAGCAACAACAACAAACTTTTAAAAGAATAATAATTTTTTATTTAATTACTAGGGGCAAGTACCCGGCTTTTTCCCGGGTTTAACAACAACAGCAACAACAACAACAGCAACAAAACAACAAAAACAAAACAACAACAAAAACAAAACAACAACAACTACAACAACAGCAACAACAACAGCAACAAGGACAAAAACAACAACAGAAACAGCAACAGCACAACAAAATCAACAACAAAACAACTACTACTACAACAACAACAAAGCAACAACAACAAAACAACAACTACAACAGCAACAACAACAAAGCAACAACAACATGAAGGACATTGTCGTCGCAGGGCAAGGGATGTGGACAACAACAACAACAGCAAAAACAACAAAAACAACACAAAAGCAACAACAGCAACAACAACAAAAACAACAACAGCAACAAAAACAACAACAGCAACAACAACAACAACAACAAAACATCAACAACAAAACAACAACAAAGCAACAACTACAACAACAACAGCAACAACAACAAAGCAACAACAACAAAGCAACAACAACAAAACAACAACTACAACAACAAAAGCAACAACAACAAAAAAAGTATTTTATGGCGATAATCGCCTTCTTGTTAATCTCGACACCAAAATGTTTATTAATTTGCGTCATTATTTTACGTCTTAATTTTCAATAATTTTTATTTTATATAGCTCATATAGGGAAAAACTACATTTTGGGCCCCCTGGGCCCCCAGTATCTTATATATATGGAACGAAACCTGTTTAATAACCTTTCCGGTATAATTTTGTGTACGTGTACCAAATTTCACGTTATTTGGTTGTCTGGATCTTGAGTTATTAGGGAACAGACAGACAACCAGACAGACAACAAATGCGTCTTATATGTATAAAAGATATAAAAGCCACCATCGATTCTCGATACAAACCTTTATTTTCATTTCTAAAGATATTCGTTTATCTTAAAAAATAAAATGATTAATGCATCAGAAAATGAATTAAGTTTAATAATAATATAACATGCACTACGAAATAATGACGATTCACGACCTCTAACGCGATTGTCCAGTACCTCGGGTGAATACATACTCCATGGATACACGTCGAATTATAATTCACACACGCAAAACATAAGGAAATTTTAATTAAAATCTCGTAGAATCACACAATAGCCGGAAGTCTAGAAGAAAAGCGAGATGTCAACACTGTTTTGAACTAAAAATGACAGAGTGCATTGCTAGGCCAACCGACGAGGATCGAGCTAACCAAGTTAAGTTGCAAATTTGGCCCTCTTTTGTGCTCGAGGTACTAGGTTTCGGCGACTTAAAAAAATCGAATTAGCCGATGAAAAAATGCTAAGATAAAGAGAGAATTTGGCGGTTCCAATAAAAAACATCGAGTTAGTGGGGTGGTCGAGCTAACCGAGCTCGAGGTAAGTGGGTTCGACTGTACATTGTCATGCTTCAATAGCAGATATGTAAGACAGATGACTCTAAAAGATGGGGAAAACTAATACTATGAGGTTTTGACTAAAAAATTATATTTCAACTTAATAATTATTAGGGGAACAAGTTATTTAATTTTTAATCAGCTAATTGAAAAGGGAATTAAAAAATGACCTAACTTTAATGTGTAAAAATATAACCTAAATGCTTTGGCAAGAATAACTATAGTGTTTTAGAAATATAAATTGAAATATTTAAAATAAAATTATGAATAGTTATTTTAGTTTAAATCTAGTTTTTTTTATTTTTACTATAGTTTATAAATTCACTTTAGAAATACAACACTATATAAGATTACACAAGAAGTGTACATTTCTGAAATGCTGTTTGAAGTTCTAAACTCGCCTTGCTTAGTTATATCAATAATCCTCAGCTGGTCTGGACTGACCCTCTTGTACAACAGTCGAGCTAAACCTGGAGAGAGAGACACCGATGCCCCCACTTTAGTGACCTACATCATCGTACCTCTAGAACCAGCTTTCTTTGTTTTCTACAACACTTACAGGATGGTCAAGCTCTGTTGCATGGGGGAGCTGTCAATCAGGTGAGATAAAAAAAAAGTTCCAGTTTTCATTGATACAAGAACATGTTCTCTAGGCTGTGACATTGTTCCATCTTTACTCCTGTCAATTTTCTGTTGACTTTACTATGCTGCTCACTGTGATCAAATATATCTATCAACAGGTCAAAACTTTCTCAGGGTGGACTAATGACATTATTGAATACATTTATGTCTGTTATTGTGGGCCTGGTCTACTCCATATTTGTGGCCATATGGATCATAACGTATGCAGTTGATTACAGCTATATGGACTACTTCCTGGCTATAGCCCTGTGTATAGGTCAGTAGACCAATCTTGTCAATTAGTATAGATAAATTGATCTATGAATCTCCATTACTCATATTTGTGTGAGTTGTTACTGCTACTGATTGTACAAACTACTGCCCATTGTCCTCTTGTACATGGATCAATAATGGAATGGTAGTAAAATGTTAATTTTCTATTTACATCAAATTACTTCCCTTTTCCCCCTAGAATATCAAGAAAAAAAAACCTTTGTATAAACTAAAGAAACAAACTTCCTATTATTTACTGGTGATGAAACGATAAATTATAATTATCCATGTCCTTTTGTACGTTGACAAAAATTAACATTTGAAAACATAGGGTGCTAGATAATTTAACATGACCATCAAAATAATAATGTCAGATCTCATGAGTAATGCCACAGAGATTGATTGATGGTCAATAGGAAATGATCGATTGATTGATGGTCAACAGGAAATGATCGATTGATTGATGGTCAATAGGAAATGATCGATTGATTGATGGTCAACAGGAAATGATCGATTGATTGATGGTCAACAGGAAATGATCTTAAGTTAGCAAATGTGTGGATATTTTCAGGTTGAATGTTAACAAATTTGTGGATATTTTCAGGTTGGATGTTCACCATTGCATTCACCAGAGGTTTCAGAGTTATCAATTACTTTTGGCGGCTCATTCAAATCATGATCATCAGGGATGTTTTCAGATTCCTATTTATCTACCTCTTTGTGCTGCTGGCTTTTGCATTTGCCTTCCATGCTTTATTTCAAGGTAAAATTAACTGTATTCAGTTGTAGAAAAATAACAAGTACATTGTGTTGGAATATAATTTATTTAATGAATAAATTTTGGTCATTCAGTTAAAAAAAATATAAAAATATAAGAAGAACTAAAAGTTGATTATTTGAACTGACCAAAAAACAAAACAAAAAAAAACAACAACACAGAGCTAACAAGGAGTTGATAATATGTTGTAGTGGTGTAAACCTGTTTATGGATGCAAACTCTATGAGCAGGATGCTACATATATATTAAAATTGTTTATGTCTCCTTATCAATGATAAATCATGCCACCCTCTTGTGGTGTCACAAACTACTGAACATGTGCTTCCAATGGTCATAGCTAGTTTCTAGATTCATATTTCAACTTGAAAATAAGTTAATAAAAAACCTCACAAATTGGTTTAAGAAAATAGATGATTAAACCTCTCCCCCACCCCACAAAAACAAACAAACAACAAAACATTATTTAACCTTCTGAAACAATTCAATACTATCAGCATAATGTAATTATAAAATATAAAAGAGTTACTGGTAATAAAAATGATGAAACTGTTTCTGCACTGGCGCCATTTTGGTAACACTAGAACAGTTATCACCAACTTAACGTTAGCTCTGAATATGACAGTGTTACTTGTCTCCCTTTAATCTTCTGTCCCTTTTATTTCAGTATCTTCAACTCTGTCAGACCTGTACCCTAACCCAATCTACACTATATTTCTGATGTTCAACATGTTGATTGGCATGGAGTACATCTTTGAGAATGACGTGGTGGATAGTGGATTCATCGCTGTCAGTAGATCAGCATTGTTTATGAAGGTATGTGGATAGTGGATTCATTGCTGTCAGTAGATCAGCATTGTTTATGAAGGTATGTGGATAGTGGATTCGTATGTGGATAGCGGATTCATTGCTGTCAGTAGATCAGCATTGTTTATGTCTAAACTTGTACATAAGTCAACCTGGCTTATGATTGACTACTGATAAATACCTGGCTTATGATTGACTACTGATAAATACCTGGCTTATGATTGACTACTGATAAATACCTGGCTTATGATTGACTACTGATAAATACCTTTTTATTTGTCTCTGTCAAGTCAATGATTGGGTGACCCATCTTTTCCAAGATTTGTTGGCTCTACTTTTAATCATATGATTGGATGCTCCCTATTATTTATATCCATATTTCAGTAAATTATGATAACTTAAATGTAAATGATATTTTATGTAATGGAACATTAAATAGTTTCAAATTTTTGTTTAGATTCTGTACGTGATCTACATGATTCTTGCTACCATTGTTCTACTTAACCTGCTCATCGCCATGATGAACGATTCATATCAGGAGATTCTCAGAGTAAGTTACTTATAATACAAACAAATTTATTGCAGTACTATGTGTTATGCTATATCTTTAGAAAATAAACTGTGCTACGTTATTTGGTCAGCCGACTAGCTTATACCGTGTTAGGTTCCTGGTATTTTTATCATCTCACATATTCTCTCTTTATGTTATTAAGAAAAGATGCCTGGGTTTAACAGTTTCAGCTTAGAAAATTTATTGCACTTTGTTCTTGAGTAATTTGAATGATATTTCTTAGACTCACATGGATGCTAGTAATAGCAACATGATGAGCCAGCAGATATGTAAGACAGATGCAGATGATGAGCCAGCAGATATGTAAGAAATATGACTCTAAAAATGTTCCTAAATGGCTTAGAATTCTGAATACTAAATCAATGCTGGCTTTCAGTAAAGTGGAGATTGACTTTTTCTTGACATAAGCTGTCACTCAAAATGGTTCCAAAACTCTGTTTAGAAACAAGTATTTTCTGTGAATCTTAAAATCAACAATAAAATGAAAACATTTTGAGGCTATTAAAGCTTGCCTATTAAATAAATGAGGCTCAAGTAAAGTATACTTCAGTACTTAAAAATTATAAATTAATATATTCAATATTTCTTTTTTCACCATTCTAATTTATTTATCAAACTTAATGAAGCATTTAATTGGCAGAGACTATATGATGATCAACCACATTTACCATGAAGGGTGGCATACTTTATACTCATCTATAGCAAATAACTTTTAAGCCAAGCGCTGGACAAAATGTTTTACTAACGACAGGGTCAATCTACCAACATTTGAAATATTATTCATTTCATTCTATTTACCTAAAGGAGGCATTTTTCTACAATATAAACCCCTTTCATCAGCATATCTACTGACGATCATGATAATTACAAATTTTGTCTTTAGAAACAACGACAAGCCTGGAGGATTGAGTCTGTTCAGTTGGGAGTTGATGTAGAGAAAAGCATGCCTTTAACATTCCCCATGTTTAGCAAGGTCAAGGTTATCAAAGGGTAAGACTTATTACTTATCTTTAAAAAAAAAGATTAATTTCTGCCTTTTAAGAAAAGGCATGTGAAAATCAAAGCAACTTTGCTAGTGACATGTACGGTAACTGTTATTATTCATTTAAGAAAATTTACCACTGCTTTCATATTTCAGGACATTTCATTATAAATACCGTGTTTTACTTCTCAGTTTCATCTGCCCCGCCGACAAAGCAAATGGAACCACACGATGGTATATTGAGGTGGCCAGGACCAAACAGCTGCTTGAAGATGCCAGCGTTACCGAAGAGGGTGACAAGGAGGCCCTGGAGGAACTGAAATCTAAGATGGCAGCTAATGATGCCAGAATGGCTGAGCAAATCCAAGCCTTAAAAGTCAATGTGGATGAAATCCACATATTGCTGAGAAATCTGGAACATGCTCTGACTAGCAAAGATAGACAAGCTTAGGTTATGAGGACTGACTGAATCAATGATTTGAGATAAGGTCATAGGAAATTATAAACAATCTTCAGTTAGGGGAGGTAACACAAGCAATGGATTTACTCATCTATTATCCTACCCTGACTGAATACTTTTATTAGTTAAAGTTCAACCATATCTATAATAATAGTCCAAGTCACTCACTGGCTCACTGGATAGAAGTGGAACGCTGAGTAACGATGTACAATAGTCTATGCAGTTACAAAAATCGTGTGGTGATTAGAATTCCAAAAAAAAATTATATGACGTCATTGTTTGATATTATATTTAAAACAAGGTGTGCATCAAAAGGTATGCAAATTAATTACAAATTAAAGAGCGCTGTAAAAAATATTATATGAAGTCATTGTATGAGCTTATATCTTAATTTTGGAAAAGGGAACGATGTAAAAATAGGATTTGAAGATTTATAATTAAAAATACTTGGTGTACATTTTAGAAAGTTTAATATTTTGTATTTATCAAACAAGGATAAAGATACTTGGCGTTTGGACAAAAAAAGTGGGCGCCACAGGCGCCCTACAACCCCTAGTAAATAATATAATAGCCCAAGTCACTGACTCATTGGATGTATGTGTAAGCTATGACAGCTATGACATCATTTTTTGAGATTATATTTTAATACAAGGCTTGCATCGGAAGGCGCGTAAAAAGGTGTGCAAGATAATTATCAATTAAAGACGACCTGTAAAAAAAAATTATATAACGTCATTGTTTTAGCTTATATCTTAATTTTGGAAAAGTGAACATGTAAAAATAGGATTTGGGGATTTATAATTATAAAATACTTTGTGTACGTTTCAGAAAATTTAATATTTCGTATTTATCAAACAAGTTCTTGGGCTTTTGACCAAAAAAAAAGAGTGGGCTTTAGTCGCCCCAGCTTAACCTAGTTTATTTAATAATGTACACATGTCTATGCTACGCATCAAGTTTTTTTGTTTGCTCAAAATACGGGTTATGAAGGATTATTTTCATAAAAACAGAAAAGTTTTTGAGATTTATATTATCTGTTACAGATGCTTCTTCCATACAGAAGATTATTGCGTTATTATTTTAAACATGTATTCATCTATCGCTATCAATGTTTTTGTAATAAGTTTCATGTGAATTTAAATTGTTTAAAAAAAAAGATTTTATGAATTATACATTCCTCAAAGTAATAATTTAATTATACTTTTACATTATGTAATATTTTTCATTCAATCTGCTTTGCATTTTTGAAAGTAAAAATTGTATTATTATACCGGTATGTAAATTTAACTACTTTATCAACGAAAAATATATTATATGTTGTAAAAATTATGTTACTTGTTTTTAGAATGTTACTGGTACTTAAATATTTTTATTTATCAATGCACATCTTTAAATTTGAAGGTTGCAGTATCTAACTTTGATGTTATTTACAAAAATTTTATAAATTAATAACTGTTACAGTTTTAATCCCAGTGATATAAACTTATTTACAAACACATCTGTGGTGATATTATATATATTATATACGAGGTATTCATTTACATTAAAAAATTTCCTTCAAAATTCATTTTCTATAAAGCCAGACCTGCAATCTAAAATTTTTATATTACATAATTGGCTTGCTAATAATAAAATATCAAGTAAAACATTTCATTAAAGGCAGCTGACAACCATTTACACATTAGCTGTTATAGAATTTGTAAGTACTTTTATTTATTTTTAATTGAACAAAGTTGTTTTAAAAATCTCTTTAATATGTACAATATTGTCTGTTAAAAAATACGCTGTTAAATTTGGTTACCGCACATTTTACTTTATCTATGCATTTTGTTGACTTATTTACATTAAAAATACAGTTGTTGTCTTGCTTCTTTGTTGGATTTACATTTGAAACGATTTCAGCACAGTTAGAATTAATTTACTGAAATCCTTAGCACAAGATAAAAGGGGCAATGGTGGTGGTATTTCATGCGAATATAGATAAACTTTAATGAAGTCATACTTGGCTATATCACGTCTCACTTATTTTGGTACCAACTACAGTGCTTTCAGGTATTAAATTATTTTTAAACAATTTTTTCTATTATTCTGACCTTACAGACAATCCTATGTAGAAAGATTACTGCATCCTACTTTTCTTTATTAAAGCCTACATACAATGCCAGTCTTTTTGGCTAGTGAAGCAGCGTACATAGTACATGAGGGCATTATGTGGCACAAGGCCCAGCAGCATGTTATTTTCTCCAACTTATGTCAGGTACACATCGGAGCTGGACTCAGGGACACCTTTAGCCACGGGAACAAGTGCCAGCCTTCACAGAGACTTGAATCCGTGACTCTCGCTATGCCAGCCCAGCATGCAGTTCAACCACTGTGCCCGTGAATGTTATGATCGATTTTTGAAAGTCAGTTGAAAGATTTAAAGATTTCCTTGTCATTACAAAATATAATCAATCTTTAACATTCTTTGGTATAGAAAATTTTAATGCTATTGATGATGATGTGTGATAGTGATTTATTTTATAATTCTATTAAATTTAAATTAAGTTTTTAAAAAAATGTCAAGACTATAGCTGTAAAAATCAACTCCTAAGTTCAGAATCCTTTGAATTGTCATCAACTGCTCACAATTATTTCTTCTTATAGCTAAAGAAATATATTTTTGAAACTTCCAACTGTAACTTCTAATGTGTAAAAAGGCAGGTGCAAGTAAGAAGCCATGAAACAAAACAAAAAAAACCCCATGAAATATGGTTATATTTGATTTCATATTTACCATCAAACTTTTCAGATAATTGTTATGCAAACAAAATATTTATTTGTGAAATAATATGTTAATTTTAATTAAATCAGGCTTTTAAAACAACTTGCTTTTCCTTGGTTATGGAGAAAACTTGAATCTGTGGGGGAAAAAAACCAAACTATTCTAATAATCTTAATCTATCTGAAAAAGAGGTATTTAACTTAACTACATAAAAATTAAATGTATCTATTATGATCTTAGGAGGTCTTCAGCCGACACCCAGAGTCAGACTATTATCTAGAACTAGAATGCAGGACTTCGGAATAAGGTTCATTTGCCATTTTGATATTTTATTTTTGTATTGTGCTTTATAACAAGCTAGCACTATTCCTTATAATTATAATGGCGAAAAATAAGTAGATAACAGTTTAGTTACCAACAGTAATAAAAAGAATTTTATTATAATCGGCTTAAGTCTGCAACATTTTAAAGCAAGGTAACAATGAAAGTCATATCTTCTTTTCAAAAATATTATAGATCTTAATTTTTGTTAATCTGTATACATGTATATATAAAAATGAAAGAATGTCTGTGTGTGCTTGTCCTTTATAGCTGACTAAACCATTCATCCGAACGTTCTCGAAATTTTTTGAGACTGTTGAGTACGTTCCCGGGATGGTAACTAGCAACTTTTTTTTCTAAATTTAACACTCATGGGGCGCCGGGGCCCATAATGTAATTTCTTGCTTATATGAGCTATATAAAAATTAGTTTAAGCGCTAGCTACTGTGTAAATTGTTGGATCTTAACCAAACTTGTATATATAAACTTGATAGTCAATATTAAAATACTATAGGGCACTGAATTCCTAATGACCATTCCTTAGGGGCTGGGCGCCCGGAATACCTATATTCTTAAACGTTTAAGATTTTATTCCCCAGTCAATTGTTAATGATCTTGAAAATTGATAAATGTAGCCCTTATTATCCATATTGAAATGAACAGGTGTTTTGAACTTTATATCTTGCACTGGATGGGCCCTGGGGCCATTAATGTCATTTTTTGCTTATATGAGAAATGTAGAAATTAACTTATGCTTTAGCTACTGAGTAAATGAATGGATCTTAACTAAAGTTTGTATACAAAAACTTGGTAGCCCATATTAAAATACTTAAGGGCACTGAACTTCTAATGTAAATTTCTTCGGGGCCAGGGGCCCAAAATGTTTTTGTTTTTTTGTAAATGTTTCAGATGTTTTTCACATTCACTTTTTAACGATCTTGAGAAATATATCCATGATGAAACTGATTAAAATGAACAGGTATTTGAAATAGACATCTTTCACCGAATGTCCCCGGGGGCCCTTAGTGTGTTATTCCCCTATATTAGCTATATAAAAATTAGTTTAAGCGTTAGATAATGAGAAAATAAATTGATTTTGACCAAACTTAGGAAATAAAAACTTATGAGCCTATATTAAATTACTATAGGGCACTGAACTCCTAATGTCCATTCCCTGGGAGCTGGGGGCCCTAAATGTCTTTTTTACTGAACGTTAATAATTGTATTCCCCATTTTATTTTACACGATTTTGAGAAATATAGCTTGAGTACAATGGCAATAAAAAAATTAAATTATCACTCATTTTGGGGCCGGGGCCCTTAATATCGTTTCTTCTTTTGTAAGCTTTTAAATTATTAATTTATTTATCGCTTTGCTATGAAACTTGGACTATTTTTTCTTGTGTGCACACTTCCGCGAAGGTTTCTGGCATAATTTCTTTTCTTAAACATAACACTTATTGGTTTCTTAAAATTTATTCTATTTTACTGAGATCGTTGCAACGCACGACGGGTCTGCTAGTATTTTCATAAAAATCAATTTACGTTTGATTTTGAATATTTTTAAAAAACATAGAAATATTGCTTTGAACTTTGAATAGTTCCTACAAAGATCACATGACCCACAGAACGTGGCTGGCATTACTAAAATTGTTCTCTTTTTAAGGATCAGGTAAAAGGGTCTTTTCAAAGAGAGGTAATTGACACAAAGCTGAACGTTTTCTTTGAATTGCTGCCCTTTGATGCAAATCCCACTATTGTAATTGTCACTTGTACTATTATTTGTTTTAAATCATTAAACTGTATCCTCGCAGTTCCGTTTAACAATTTTATTACAAAATTATAATTATATTTATTAAACACCCTAAAATGTAAAGAATTAGTGCACCAAGAGCTACCTCATTGATAGCTCTACCTGAAACAGTAGCGCCCCCTTACATGAAGAGTTTCCACATATTTTAGGAACCATACGCTGTTACCAACTGATGTTTCATTACCGGTACACCCCCCCCCCAACCACACACACACACACACTGGTGGTAAATCTAGATAAGAAAAAGATGCGTTCAAAAGTATATGATCGCGTTAGCGTCGCTGTATTCAAAAGAGTTATTAAAGCCCCAAAAATCCTAAACATCACAGACATAGGTGATTCCATCTTTTTTTTTATATACCAGATATAGGCGATACCATCCTTTTATATACTTTTCTACAGACAACCCACATCTATGTCAGTCAGATTGGTCCAACCCTATGGACAACCCACATCCATGCCAGTCAGATTGGTCCAACCCTATAGACAACCCACATCCATGCCAGCCAGATTGGTCCAACCTTAAAGACACAATATTCATAACTAGGACGCTGTACCGGAAATGGGACTGGTGAACCATCAGAAAAGCCTATAGATCAAAAGTGTAAATTTTATCAGTAGATGTATTTATTTGATCTCCAGGACTGGAATATTGGACGCTTTAACTATCTCTCCTGCATCAGTACCTAACATAGACTAGAATGATTACTGAGTGAGTGAAGAGGAACATAGAGCAAAAGAGAGAGAAGGAGAGTGAATATAGTTTAGGATGGATGTCATTGTTACCTCCCATTCACTTGTGATTGAGGCCAAGGATCGACGATGGGATGGGTTTAATCAAACTGGTCAGTAGATGACAGTACCGCTGGTGGAGTAGGTCAGCTTTAGGCGGCGTCTGGAGCTGTGGAGACATGACAACACGTGTAGCTCAGGGGTTAATACAGACTTGACACATTTGGGTTGGTCTAGCACAGTGATGGCGAACCTATGGCACGCGTGCCACAGTCGGTACGCAGAGCCTCATCAGCCGGCACGCGACTTAAATATTACTTTCTTAATCAAACCAGCTAAGACAAACCCCGATTTTCGGGTTTCATTGGAGTGTTGGCACTTTGCTATATCAGTATCAGTGGGTTTTGGTTGAAATTTGGGCACGCGGCCCTAAAAAGGTTCGAAATCATTGGTCTAGAATGTTACAAACAAGAGGGTTTCAATGTTACGAACAAGAGGGTTTCAATGTTACAAACAAGAGGGTTTCAATGTTACAAACAAGAGGGTTTCAATGTTACGAACAAGAGGGTTTCAATGTTACAAACAAGAGGGTTTCAATGTTACAAACAAGAGGGTTTCAATGTTACAAACAAGAGGGTTTCAATGTTACAAACAAGAGGGTTTCAATGTTACGAACAAGAGGGTTTCAATGTTACAAACAAGAGGGTTTCAATGTTACAAACAAGAGGGTTTCAATGTTACAAACAAGAGGGTTTCAATGTTACAAACAAGAGGGTTTCAATGTTACAAACAAGAGGGTTTCAATGTTACAAACAAGAGGGTTTCAATGTTACAAACAAGAGGGTTTCAATGTTACAAACAAGAGGGTTTCAATGTTACAAACAAGAGGGTTTCAATATTACAAACAAGAGGGTTTCAATGTTACAAACAAGAGGGTTTCAATGTTACAAACAAGAGGGTTTCAATGTTACAAACAAGAGGGTTTCAATGTTACGAACAAGAGGGTTTCAATGTTACAAACCATCACACGCCTTTAACGTTAAAGATATTACTACACATCACAGGGGTTGGATGTTGTTACATCTGTTACAATAACACCAATAACGTAAAACAGCTGAAGTCCATGTGACAACCGATGTCGTTATATGCAGGTATTCCCATAAACTCAACACATCATTTCCCTTGTCAGAGGTGTGACAAAGTCTTCACATAAACTCAACATATCCTTTCCCTTGTCAGAGGTGTGACAAAGTCTTCACATAAACTCAACACATCCTTTCCCTTGTCAGAGGTGTGACAAAGTCTTCACATAAACTCAACACATCCTTTCACTTGTCAGAGGTGTGACAAAGTCTTCACATAAACTCAACACATCCTTTCACTTGTCAGAGGTGTGACAAAGTCTTCACATAAACTCAACACATCCTTTCACTTGTCAGAGGTGTGACAAAGTCTTCACATAAACTCAACACATCCTTTCCCTTGTCAGAGGTGTGACAAAGTCTTCACATAAACTCAACACATCATTTCCCTTGTCAGAGGTGTGACAAAGTCTTCACATAAACTCAACACATCCTTTCCCTTGTCAGAGGTGTGACAAAGTCATCCCAACAATGTTTGCCTGCGTCTCTCGATTTCAGCATTTAGGGGTCAAGCAGTGCAGTGAGTCTTGTATCCTGAGCCTTAAGAAGCAAAGATCCCTATTAACTATATATATATACTTACTTTACGGCTTATCTTATCGCATCTCTTACAGACGCTCATTCTATACAGAAGATTATTGCGCCCTACGGTTATCCATGGTTTATGTCTAGTCTTGCATTTTGATTAGAGTTTTAAAAGTTGATAAAGTGTTGGTTTTGCTGGTTTCTTCAGGCTACCATCTTCCAAGCCCGAATTCCGGACGGGAATAACGAGAATTTGAATTTGTATGTGTTTGTTATTACATACGGAATATTTGTTAGCTATCCCCATGATCCCAAAACCAGTTGCTGGTTATATTATATCCATTCGTTATATTGTCTGGTTTAAACTAAACAAAGTGAAGTGAGCTTGTCACGTGTTACTTATATTCGTTATATTGTCTGGTTTTAAACTTAACAAAGTGAAGTAAGCTTGTCACGTGTTACTTACATCAGCCATGGCCATCATAGCATTGACACCGTCCTCTGGTCCGTTGATCGGTAGGAAAGACACTTTTTGTGTTAAATACCTGGGGTAGAGGACACGAATGTAAGAGACTTGACCTGTGATGACCACACTGCATGATGGTCTGAACAGTCCCCGCTTGGTGTTTGGACCATGGCGCCTAGGCGCGCGGTCACTGACCTGTCAACTAGTTTGAATGCCAGCTAGGACTTTAAGACACGGTCTTTATGGGTTGCCAGAATAACCTGGTCAACATTGTCAGGGGCTCTCAGGAACAGTGCTCTCGGGGCTCTCAGGAACAGTGCTCTCGGGGCTTTTAGGAGCAGTGCTGTCAGGGCTTCTTGGAGCAGTGCTCTCAGGGCTTCTAGGAGCAGTGCTCTCAGGGCTTTTGGGAGCAGTGCTCTCAGGGCTTTTGGGAGCAGTGCTATCAGGGCTTTTAGGAGCAGTAATAACCAGTGAACTATAAAGGTATTTTCGGATGCCACTTTGGCAGGGGGTGCAAAAACGTTATTTAAAAAATTCGTATACATAAATTATTGAGAATCCTTGGTGTAGGATACACACTTATGGCACGGGTTCAAAATAGCGACTGTCAAAACAGCGACCGTCATAATAGCGACTTCAAAATAGCGACTGTATCAAAAGAGCGACTGTCATAACAGCGACTTCACCACATAGCTCTTCTTGTCCAACCGTTCACTTAACACAGTGGTTCCAAACTTTTTTGACATATAGACCCCTTTTCATTGTCTAAACTTACCCAAGGAGCCCAAGTGAAAAAACTACATAAATGCATAGTAAAAAATAAAAACTAAGAAAAAATAGCAACATTTTGATGAAGTATTTATTGAAATTAACAATTGTGTTTAAAATAAAAATTTAAAAAACTAACTTATGCTATATATACTCGCATTCATTCAAAAACAAAAAAATGCTCAGTAAAAATAAAATTTGAATCATGGTTACCTGGGAAGCTTTTTTTAAAATATGGACATATATGTCCATATTTGTCCCTTGTCGAAACATCCTGTGGTCGAGCTGTCCGGGGTGGTTACATAATGACATGTTACGAAGGCTAGACTAAGTGACGGCCACGGACCCCGTGTTATGGAGAAGGTAAATAAAGGGATTGGGGCTGAAAGAATGTAGGTACCTTAAGAAATGACTATCTGACCACATTGCCTGGGGGTGGGGGTGGAGTTGGATAGGTTTGGAAGGACTTGCTACCTCAGAGGAGTGGTGCATTTAACACAATCATGAATTCGCCCTGAATGTTGATTGGTTTTCAGTGTATATACTTTTTAGTGGTAAATTAATCGTTGAAAATAACTATTTCATGCCGTTTTTAATTTTCAATGGATAATAATATTAAACTATATTATTTTTATTTATTTTTTTTAATTAGAAAAAAAACACCAATTTTACGAGGTAAAAACGAAAAGGGTCGAAACATCCGGGGATCAAAAAGTCCTGTAGTCGAACTTTCTCTAGCTTAAAAAAAGCAGCCACACGCCACCTCTGCCCCTATCACCGCAATCCCCCTAAATTAATCGACTGCATCTATGTTTGTTAATCACTATCGAGCTTTCTGCAAAATATATTTGACTGAAGTAATAGCAGTTATAATTTTATTTTTTTCACAGAATTTTTTTAAAAACAAAATGTGTCCCGAAAATGTGTTTACACTCTTTACAACACCAACATTTATTTATACACACCTCCAGTTGATTGTATTTAATTGTGTATTGTCCCTTCTGTACAAAAAACCTACATGGCTTATTGTGTCTTACTTTTCTTTATTTTATAAACTCCTTTGTAGGCTAGGCACAGTAAGTTTTTCAAACATTAATAGCAAAAGAAGAAAGTCGCTATTTTGATACAGTCGCTGTTATGATGCAGTCGCTATTATGACGGTCGCTGTTTTGACAGTCGCTATTTTGATACAGTCGCTATTTTGAAGTCGCTATTAATACTTATAAGTTAATTTAATACTTATAGGTATGTTATTTCTTTCATGTAAAGCGCTGTGAGCCCAGTTCCTTACTGGGATACAGCGCTATATAAATAATCAATTTATTATTATTATTATTATTATTATTATGACGGTCGCTGTTTTGACAGTCGCTATTCTGCCCGGATGCCCACACTTATAATAGCCTACCATAAAATAAATAATAGTGAAGAACAAATAAGACAGATTCCTATCCATTACCTCATTCTAATTACATAAAAAAACGTACTATCTGCGTTCTTTTCGTTGCTCAAAATGTTGTATTATTTTGCAACCACCTAGCATGTTGTACAAGGGTTTAAATATAATAATCAAGTCAAACAGAATGTTGTACAATGTTGTAATTACCTATTGTGTACTTACTAGAATTAAACAATTTTAAATAATCATATATATAACTGCTGCAATAGTTTGTACCACTGTAATAGTTTGTACCACTGTAATAGTTTGTACCACTGTAATAGTTTGTACCACTGTAATAGTTTGTACCACTGTAATAGTTTGTACCACTGTAATAGTTTGTACCACTGTAATAGTTTGTACCACTGTAATAGTTTGTACCACTGCAATAGTTTGTACCACTGTAATAGTTTGTACCACTGTAATAGTTTGTACCAAGACTGTTTCACAACGATGTACTCATCTAGGTTCTTATAATAGTATGTAGAAATCTAGAATGCAGCGTTCACAGGCCACGGTTTTGTGGGTTCCACGCATTACCCAGCCGCCTAACTAGTGTTAGGTACCCATTCGGAGCTGGGTCCCCTAGGCCCTGGGAACAAATCCTTGCCTTGACATGGATTCGAACCCGTGGCCATCGGTACGCCAGTCGAGGGCGCTGCCACTCGACCACCGCGTCCCATAATGTTGCACTAGGATGTGCTAACCTAGAATTTTGTACTGACCTAGACTGGAGCCTAGAGAGAGCCATGAATTCAGCTGTTGTAAACAACGGGGCTTGCACTAACACACAACAAAGTCCATGGAGACTGATAAACTTGTCCAGTCTATTTAAGGAAAAACAAACAATTTTTGTTAAAAGTCTTTATGTTAAACCTGCACTGTAAAGAAGAACAGAACAATAAAAAAATACGTAGAAAGCATAACCCCAATTCTGACCGTGCCCAAGTGGACCAGGAGCGGCCTTTGGGGGTGGCAGCTGGGGCAATCGCCCCATGCCCCGCGCTTAGGGAGGGGGGCGCGTTTCAGACTTGAGACTGTTTTAATAACAAAAGAGCCGGCAGATATTGCACTACTGAGTTTGCGCAAGAATTGATATAATCTAGGGGGGCCCTATGGGGTCATTGTTGCACTAGGCCTCGCGCGTACCAAACGCCGCCTCTGAAATGGACACAAACATGGACTTGGATCGTAGGCTAAAGATTTGAATGAATTGAGATGTTTTATTATGTTACAGTGTAACAATGTTTTTTTTATGTGTGGATCTATTTGTGGGAGTACATACCCTTCATGTACTTTTATGAGCTATCTAAGCGTGGATCTATGTGTGGGAGTACATTACCTTCATGTACTTTTATGAGCTATCTAAGCGTGGATCTATTTGTGGGAGTACATTACCTTCATGTACTTTTATGAGCTATCTAAGCGTGGATCTATTTGTGGGAGTACATTACCTTCATGTACTTTTATGAGCTATCTAAGCGTGGATCTATTTGTGGGAGTACATTACCTTCATGTACTTTTATGAGCTATCTAAGCGTGGATCTATTTGTGGGAGTACATTACCTTCATGTACTTTTATGAGCTATCTAAGCGCTCCAAAATCATCCAATGTGATAGACATTTGAGAAATAGCTTCTGGCCAGGACTAATGGAACCCAAACTGTACATCTCCTTTGAACTAGCAAACCTAAGGAGGTATCATCCATTCAGAACTAGGATCCCTATAAAGCTATCATCTCTTCAGAACAAGGATCCCTATAAAGCTATCATCTCTTCAGAACACGGATCCCTATAAAGCTAACATCTCTTCAGAACTAGGATCCCTATAAAGCTATCATCTCTTCAGAACAAGGATCCCTATAAAGCTATCATCTCTTCAGAACTAGGATCCCTATAAAGCTATCATCTCTTCAGAACTAGGATCCCTATAAAGCTATCATCTCTTCAGAACAAGGATCCCTATAAAGCTATCATCTCTTCAGAACAAGGATCCCTATAAAGCTAACATCTCTTCAGAACTAGGATCCCTATAAAGCTATCATCTCTTCAGAACAAGGATCCCTATAAAGCTATCATCTCTTCAGAACAAGGATCCCTATAAAGCTAACATCTCTTCAGAACTAGGATCCCTATAAAGCTATCATCTCTTCAGAACTAGGTTCCCTATAAAGCTACCATCCCTTCAGAACTAGGTTCCCTATAAATCTATCATCTCTTCAGAACTAGGATCCCTATAAAGCTATCATCTCTTCAGAACTAGGATCCCTATAAAGCTACCATCCCTTCAGAACAAGGATCCCTATAAAGCTAACATCCCTTCAGAACTAGCAAAGCTAAAGAGCCACTATCCCTCCAGATGTCAGCAGGACTTGGGTCTATACACAAACATTTTCATTCCTCCCCCCCCACCCCACCACACACCCATTCACTCAATAGCTGTAGAGTCCTAATGGCAGGTTTCATCATGCAATCTTGCCATACTTTAATTTACACAGACATAATTCTATTTAAAGTGGGAAATCCCATTCCTAAGTATTTTTTTTTACATTGTTCTGTACTTAAAACAGAGTCACAAGGAGGATATTCTTTAAAAATTAGAAACAGACAAGTCAGGTAACAACATTGCAATCAATAAAAGAAACACAAAGAACTCTTGTGGAAACACAAATCAATAAGAGATATATATATATATAAGGCCAGCTGACATAAATCGCATCACTTTGGGGTGAATATAACAATAGCTGACATATAATAACATACTACAGGGTTAAAATACAAAGTTATTGCTAGAAATTACATAAACATACACATGAAAAAAGGAATAATTAAATTAGATATTTAAAGAAAAGATTTTCATATAGGGATAAACCAGGTGACAAATTTACAGGCATTAGAAAAAATATTCTACTGAAGAATATTGTGTAAATTAAGGAAAACTTAATCAATAGGGGGATATTGAATACATTTTGAAGAACTATATAAATATTAAAAGTTAGAAAATCTGTAAGAAATAATAAATACATTCATTGAAAAGGTGATGTCTAGAAAATTATTAAATGCTAGATGAGCTAAAAACATCCATTTATATAAAGTAAACTCTAAGTCATTTGTTTGTTTATCAATAAAGGGTAAAATATAGTTGTTAAGTTTACCATGAGTATATAATGTTAGATTTGACTGGGAAATAGTCTTATCAATATCTATGATAAATTTAATGTGTGAAAAATTTAAGGTTATTGGTAAGAAGGGTTAAGTTTACTTAATAGAAGTGGGAAATTTTACTTTGTGGATTTAAAATATAATTAGTTAATGACTTTCAGTATTACTATTCTTTACTTGGTCACTTGGTAAATAATGAGGTTAATCAATATAATCTCATACCTTGCTGTAAGTTCCCTCTGTCCCAACTCCTCACTGCCACTATCACTAGGAACACTATTAGAGAGCTCATGTAAAACAGTTTTTGACAGTTCTAAAATCAGAAAAGCCATTTTTGCTCGAGGGAAGACGATTGTGCCTTCAACAACATTGCAGGTTGCTGTGGTATAAATGAAAGAAAGAAATTTAAATTTCAAACTTTATATTTATGTTTCTGATTCTGTGATCATAGTAATAGTAAGAGTAAATTAAATATTTAACTTCATTAAATTTAAATGATAGTAAAAATGCTTGTTAACATTAAAATAGATTATTAACCCACATGCCTTATTATATTTTAAAAAAATATTTAATATTTTTAATTTTAGTGTTATAGTTATAGTCTAGTGACTAGATTTTTTTACACTCCTCTGAGTCTTCTGTTTAGGCTTAGGTTTAATTGATTTTTAAAATTTTGCCTGGTTAATGAATTATGTTCTATGAATGGATATTTAGGACTAAAAGACTATTAAAAAAGTCTGTCATTACTTTTGATCATTATAGGCCTCTTATCCGATCATAATAGCAATAGCAGTAATTATAAATAATTCATAACATCTTGTGTAGCAGTAATTATAAATAATTCATAACATCTTGTGTTCGCTCTTTAAAAAAACAGCTGGTTGTGTAATTTAGTATGACCCCAATCCTTTCAACAATGAATTTTATAAAACTCTTAATTTTTCAAAATAATTAAGTATACAATTATTTTCTAATTTAATCGGTCTAAAATAACTACGCTAAATAAATTAAATTACTTCGGATTTTTATCTGCTTCTGTTTGAGTAGATTGACAACTGGTGTGTTAATAAAGTCATTGTGTACAATAGCTGGCCAAGTTGCGCAATCGACCGTATCTGATTGTTTAGACTTAGACGCCATTTTAAAAAAAAAGAACAAAACACAAAAAAAACGTAACAAAAGCAAAATTCTAATTACCGCATAGAATCAGTAATGTGAACATTTTTAGTGATAACTTTCAAATTCATTCTTTATTCTTGAGGGATATTCTTTGCTGTATAGTTAATACATATAGCGGCGCATTTAACCTAATTTAAGATAACTGTATAAATACGTCAATTTATTAATACGATACCAACCAAAAACTTAATTTACAGATATAGACAACTGTAAAACTCTTAAACTTTTAAAATCTTTGTTGGCGACGAAATTTATCAACTGACACCAAACATGGATACAATATATGAATCAGAAAATCAACTAAATCGCACCCTTCAGTTCGAAAACTAATTGACTATTCGAAAGCACATTCCCACCCAGATCGTCAAAGACACCTAAAATCCCAGATTCTTCCCTTAAAATTAGGATCAAACGTTAATAAGTTCTTTTAACTGTTGTTTTACAACCTGAATGAAATGTGCACAATACCTATGCTGACCCAGGAATTAATCAAAATATAAAATAAATTCTATATTTGTTAGGAATTTACCTGCTTTAATTTATGATGTATGATAATCATAAATTGAAAAAAATACTTTTACGATGTACATTTCATTTGTTTTTAAATTTAAATTGTTATAATGATAAAATTATGTATTATTTCAAATAAATATCTTTATGTATACATTATATAAAAACTGACATGTAGCATATAGAATTAAAAAGATAGTAAAGCCCATAGATTTATTTTTGTGAATTAGTAAAATTATCTTATCTTAAATTAAGATAAGTAAAAAGTCTAAAGTTTGAAGTTTTTAGGTGTCTTTTGAATGTTCTCCTTGAAATATTT
>CALYLW010000218.1:777500-785500 GCA_944989445.1 Ampullaceana balthica
CTTCCAAACACAGACTTTCACTGAGCTTCCAAACACAGACTTTCACTGAGCTTCCAAACACAGACTTTCACTGAGCTTCCAAACACAGACTTTCACTGAGCTTCCAAACACAGACTTTCACTGACGCTTCCAAACACAGACTTTCACTAAGCTTCCAAACACAGACTTTCACTAAGCTTCCAGACACAGACTTTCACTGAGCTTCCAAACACAGACTTTCACTGAGCTTCCAAACACAGACTTTCACTGAGCTTCCAAACACAGACTTTCACTGAGCGCTTCCAAACACAGACTTTCACTGAGCGCTTCCAAACACAGACTTTCACTAAGCTTCCAACACAGACTTTCACTGAGCTTCCAAACACAGACTTTCACTGAGCTTCCAAACACAGACTTTCACTGAGCTTCCAAACACAGACTTTCACTGAGCGCTTCCATACACAGACTTTCACTGAGCTTCCAAACACAGACTTTCACTGAGCTTCCAAACACAGACTTTCACTAAGCTTCCAAACACAGACTTTCACTGAGCTTCCAGACACAGACTTTCACTGAGCTTCCAAACACAGACTTTCACTGAGCTTCCAAACACAGACTTTCACTGAGCTTCCAAACACAGACTTTCACTAGAGCTTCCAAACACAGACTTTCACTAGAGCTTCCAGACACAGACTTTCACTGAGCGCTTCCAAACACAGACTTTCACTGAGCTTCCAAACACAGACTTTCACTGAGCTTCCAAACACAGACTTTCACTGAGCGCTTCCAAACACAGACTTTCACTGAGCGCTTCCAAACACAGACTTTCACTGAGCTTCCAAACACAGACTTTCACTGACGCTTCCAAACACAGACTTTCACTGAGCGCTTCCAAACACAGACTTTTCACTGAGCGCTTCCAAACACAGACTTTCACTGAGCGCTTCCAAACACAGACTTTCACTGAGCAGCTTCCAAACACAGACTTTCACTGAGCGCTTCCAAACACAGACTTTCACTGAGCTTCCAAACACAGACTTTCACTGAGCTTCCAAACACAGACTTTCACTGAGCGCTTCCAAACACAGACTTTCACTAAGCTTCCAAACACAGACTTCACTGAGCTTCCAAACACAGACTTTCACTAAGCTTCCAAACACAGACTTTCACTGAGCTTCCAAACACAGACTTTCACTGACGCTTCCAAACACAGACTTTCACTAAGCTTCCAAACACAGACTTTCACTGAGCTTCCAAACACAGACTTTCACTAAGCTTCCAAACACAGACTTTCACTGAGCTTCCAAACACAGACTTTCACTGAGCTTCCAAACACAGACTTTCACTAAGCTTCCAACACAGACTTTCACTAGCTTCCAAACACAGACTTTCACTGAGCGCTTCCAAACACAGACTTTCACTGAGCTTCCAAACACAGACTTTCACTAGCGTCCAACACAGACTTTCACTGAGCTTCCATACACAGACTTTCACTGAGCTTCCAAACACAGACTTTCACTGAGCTTCCAAACACAGACTTTCACTGACGCTTCCAAACACAGACTTTCACTGAGCGCTTCCAAACACAGACTTTCACTGAGCGCTTCCAAACACAGACTTTCACTGAGCTTCCAAACACAGACTTTCACTGAGCTTTCACAACACAGACTTTCACTGAGCGCTTCCAAACACAGACTTTCACTGAGCGCTACCAAACACAGACTTTCACTAAGCTTCCAAACACAGACTTTCACTGAGCTTCCAAACACAGACTTTCACTGAGCTTCCAAACACAGACTTTCACTGAGCGCTCCAAACACAGACTTTCACTGAGCGCTTCCAAACACAGACTTTCACATGAGCTTCCAAACACAGACTTTCACTGAGCTTCCAAATTACACACACAGACTTTCACTAGCTTCCAAACACAGACTTTCACTGAGCTTCCAAACACGACTTTCACTGAGCTTCACCAAACACAGACTTTCACTAAGCTTCCAAACACAGACTTTCACTGAGCTTCCAAACACAGACTTTCACTAGACGCTTCCAAACACAGACTTTCACTGAGCTTCCAAACACAGACTTTCACTGAGCTTCCAAACACAGACTTTCACTGAGCTTCCAAACACAGACTTTCACTGAGCTTCCAAACACAGACTTTCACTGAGCTTCCAAACACAGACTTTCACTGAGCTTCCAAACACAGACTTTCACTGAGCTTCCAAACACAGACTTTCACTGAGCTTCCAAACACAGACTTTCACTAGAGCTTCCAAACACAGACTTTCACTGAGCGCTTCCAAACACAGACTTTCACTGAGCTTCCAAACACAGACTTTCACTGAGCTTCCAACACAGACTTTCACTGAGCTTCCAAACACAGACTTTCACTAGAGCTTCCAAACACAGACTTTCACTGAGCTTCCAAACACAGACTTTCACTGAGCTTCCAAACACAGACTTTCACTGAGCTTCCAAACACAGACTTTCACTGAGCTTCCAAACACAGACTTTCACTGAGCGCTTCCAAACACAGACTTTCACTGAGCTTCCAAACACAGACTTTCACTGAGCTTCCAAACACAGACTTTCACTGAGCGCTTCCAAACACAGACTTTCACTGAGCTTCCAAACACAGACTTTCACTGAGCTTCCAAACACAGACTTTCACTGACGCTTCCAAACACAGACTTTCACTGAGCTTCCAAACACAGACTTTCACTGAGCGCTTCCAAACACAGACTTTCACTGAGCTTCCAAACACAGACTTTCACTAGAGCTTCCAAACACAGACTTTCACTGAGCGCTTCCAAACACAGACTTTCACTGAGCGCTTCCAAACACAGACTTTCACTGAGCTTCCAAACACAGACTTTCACTGAGCTTCCAAACACAGACTTTCACTGAGCTTCCAAACACAGACTTTCACTGAGCTTCCAAACACAGACTTTCACTGAGCTTCCAAACACAGACTTTCACTGAGCTTCCAAACACAGACTTTCACTGAGCTTCCAAACACAGACTTTCACTAGAGCTTCCAAACACAGACTTTCACTGAGCGCTTCCAAACACAGACTTTCACTGAGCTTCCAAACACAGACTTTCACTGAGCGCTTCCAAACACAGACTTTCACTGAGCGCTTCCAAACACAGACTTTCACTGAGCTTCCAAACACAGACTTTCACTGAGCTTCCAAACAGCAGACTTTCACTGAGCGTTCCAAACACAGACTTTCACTGAGCTTCCAAACACAGACTTTCACTGAGCTTCCAAACACAGACTTTCACTGAGCTTCCAAACACAGACTTCACTAGAGCTTCCAAACACAGACTTTCACTGAGCTTCCAAACACAGACTTTCACTGAGCTTCCAAACACAGACTTTCACTGAGCTTCCAACACAGACTTCAGCGTCAGCCAATAGTTTTGACCTGGCAGTATTCGTGAATCCCATTCAGATAGTATTGAATTTAAAGACATAATTCAACAGTTTCCCAAATGAATGGAAACATAACAAATGTGTAACAGTGTAACTGGGAATTGATGCTAAAGAATTATTATGCAAGGGGAATAATTCCCCTTTTGTCTTTAGATCATAGCTGCACAGTTAAGCCACAGACTTTCACTAAGCTTCCAAACACAGACTTTCACTAAGCTTCCAAACACAGACTTTCACTGAGCTTCCAAACACAGACTTTCACTAAGCTTCCAGACACAGACTTTCACTAAGCTTACAAACACAGACTTTCACTAAGCTTCCAAACACAGACTTTCACTGAGCTTCCAAACACAGACTTTCACTAAGCTTCCAAACACAGACTTTCACTGAGCTTCCAAACACAGACTTTCACTGAGCTTCCAAACACAGACTTTCACTGAGCTTCCAAACACAGACTTTCACTGAGCTTCCAAACACAGACTTTCACTGAGCGCTTCCAAACACAGACTTTCACTGAGCTTCCAAACACAGACTTTCACTGAGCTTCCAAACACAGACTTTTACTGAGCTTCCAAACACAGACTTTCACTGAGCTTCCAAACACAGACTTTCACTGAGCTTCCAAACACAGACTTTTACTGAGCGCTTCCAAACACATACTTTCACTGAGCGCTTCCAAACACAGACTTTCACTGAGCGCTTCCAAACACAGACTTTCACTGAGCTTCCAAACACAGACTTTCACTGAGCTTCCAAACACAGACTTTCACTGAGCGCTTCCAAACACATACTTTCACTGAGCGCTTCCAAACACAGACTTTCACTGAGCGCTTCCAAACACAGACTTTCACTAAGCTTCCAAACACAGACTTTCACTGAGCTTCCAAACACAGACTTTCACTAAGCTTCCAAACACAGACTTTCACTGAGCTTCCAAACACAGACTTTCACTGAGCTTCCAAACACAGACTTTCACTGAGCTTCCAAACACAGACTTTCACTGAGCGCTTCCAAACACATACTTTCACTGAGCGCTTCCAAACACAGACTTTCACTGAGCGCTTCCAAACACAGACTTTCACTAAGCTTCCAAACACAGACTTTCACTGAGCTTCCAAACACAGACTTTCACTAAGCTTCCAAACACAGACTTTCACTGAGCTTCCAAACACAGACTTTCACTGAGCTTCCAAACACAGACTTTCACTGAGCTTCCAAACACAGACTTTCACTGAGCGCTTCCAAACACAGACTTTCACTAAGCTTCCAAACACAGACTTTCACTAAGCTTCCAGACACAGACTTTCACTGAGCTTCCAAACACAGACTTTCACTGAGCTTCCAAACACAGACTTTCACTGAGCTTCCAAACACAGACTTTCACTGAGCGCTTCCAAACACAGACTTTCACTGAGCGCTTCCAAACACAGACTTTCACTAAGCTTCCAAACACAGACTTTCACTGAGCTTCCAAACACAGACTTTCACTAAGCTTCCAAACACAGACTTTCACTGAGCGCTTCCAAACACAGACTTTCACTGAGCGCTTCCATACACAGACTTTCACTAAGCTTCCAAACACAGACTTTCACTGAGCTTCCAAACACAGACTTTCACTAAGCTTCCAAACACAGACTTTCACTAAGCTTCCAGACACAGACTTTCACTGAGCTTCCAAACACAGACTTTCACTGAGCTTCCAAACACAGACTTTCACTGAGCTTCCAAACACAGACTTTCACTAAGCTTCCAAACACAGACTTTCACTAAGCTTCCAGACACAGACTTTCACTGAGCGCTTCCAAACACAGACTTTCACTGAGCTTCCAAACACAGACTTTCACTGAGCTTCCAAACACAGACTTTCACTGAGCGCTTCCAAACACAGACTTTCACTGAGCGCTTCCAAACACAGACTTTCACTGAGCTTCCAAACACAGACTTTCACTGAGCTTCCAAACACAGACTTTCACTGAGCGCTTCCAAACACAGACTTTCACTGAGCGCTTCCAAACACAGACTTTCACTGAGCGCTTCCAAACACAGACTTTCACTGAGCGCTTCCAAACACAGACTTTCACTGAGCGCTTCCAAACACAGACTTTCACTGAGCTTCCAAACACAGACTTTCACTGAGCTTCCAAACACAGACTTTCACTGAGCGCTTCCAAACACAGACTTTCACTAAGCTTCCAAACACAGACTTTCACTGAGCTTCCAAACACAGACTTTCACTAAGCTTCCAAACACAGACTTTCACTGAGCGCTTCCAAACACAGACTTTCACTGAGCGCTTCCAAACACAGACTTTCACTAAGCTTCCAAACACAGACTTTCACTGAGCTTCCAAACACAGACTTTCACTAAGCTTCCAAACACAGACTTTCACTGAGCTTCCAAACACAGACTTTCACTGAGCTTCCAAACACAGACTTTCACTAAGCTTCCAAACACAGACTTTCACTAAGCTTCCAAACACAGACTTTCACTGAGCGCTTCCAAACACAGACTTTCACTGAGCTTCCAAACACAGACTTTCACTAAGCTTCCAAACACAGACTTTCACTAAGCTTCCAGACACAGACTTTCACTGAGCTTCCAAACACAGACTTTCACTGAGCTTCCAAACACAGACTTTCACTGAGCTTCCAAACACAGACTTTCACTGAGCGCTTCCAAACACAGACTTTCACTGAGCGCTTCCAAACACAGACTTTCACTGAGCTTCCAAACACAGACTTTCACTGAGCTTCCAAACACAGACTTTCACTGAGCGCTTCCAAACACAGACTTTCACTGAGCGCTTCCAAACACAGACTTTCACTAAGCTTCCAAACACAGACTTTCACTGAGCTTCCAAACACAGACTTTCACTAAGCTTCCAAACACAGACTTTCACTGAGCGCTTCCAAACACAGACTTTCACTGAGCGCTTCCAAACACAGACTTTCACTAAGCTTCCAAACACAGACTTTCACTGAGCTTCCAAACACAGACTTTCACTAAGCTTCCAAACACAGACTTTCACTGAGCTTCCAAACACAGACTTTCACTGAGCTTCCAAACACAGACTTTCACTAAGCTTCCAAACACAGACTTTCACTAAGCTTCCAAACACAGACTTTCACTGAGCGCTTCCAAACACAGACTTTCACTGAGCTTCCAAACACAGACTTTCACTGAGCTTCCAAACACAGACTTTCACTAAGCTTCCAAACACAGACTTTCACTGAGCTTCCAAACACAGACTTTCACTGAGCGCTTCCAAACACAGACTTTCACTGAGCTTCCAAACACAGACTTTCACTGAGCGCTTCCAAACACAGACTTTCACTGAGCTTCCAAACACAGACTTTCACTGAGCTTCCAAACACAGACTTTCACTGAGCGCTTCCAAACACAGACTTTCACTGAGCGCTTCCAAACACAGACTTTCACTGAGCTTACAAACACAGACTTTCACTGAGCTTCCAAACACAGACTTTCACTGAGCTTACAAACACAGACTTTCACTGAGCTTCCAAACACAGACTTTCACTGAGCTTCCAAACACAGACTTTCACTAAGCTTCCAAACACAGACTTTCACTGAGCTTCCAAACACAGACTTTCACTGAGCTTCCAAACACAGACTTTCACTAAGCTTCCAAACACAGACTTTCACTAAGCTTCCAAACACAGACTTTCACTGAGCGCTTCCAAACACAGACTTTCACTGAGCTTCCAAACACAGACTTTCACTGAGCTTCCAAACACAGACTTTCACTAAGCTTCCAAACACAGACTTTCACTGAGCTTCCAAACACAGACTTTCACTGAGCGCTTCCAAACACAGACTTTCACTGAGCTTCCAAACACAGACTTTCACTGAGCGCTTCCAAACACAGACTTTCACTGAGCTTCCAAACACAGACTTTCACTGAGCTTCCAAACACAGACTTTCACTAAGCTTCCAAACACAGACTTTCACTGAGCTTCCAAACACAGACTTTCACTGAGCTTCCAAACACAGACTTTCACTGAGCGCTTCCAAACACAGACTTTCACTGAGCTTCCAAACACAGACTTTCACTGAGCGCTTCCAAACACAGACTTTCACTGAGCTTCCAAACACAGACTTTCACTGAGCTTCCAAACACAGACTTTCACTGAGCGCTTCCAAACACAGACTTTCACTGAGCTTCCAAACACAGACTTTCACTGAGCGCTTCCAAACACAGACTTTCACTGAGCTTCCAAACACAGACTTTCACTAAGCTTCCAAACACAGACTTTCACTGAGCGCTTCCAAACACAGACTTTCACTGAGCTTCCAAACACAGACTTTCACTGAGCTTCCAAACACAGACTTTCACTGAGCGCTTCCAAACACAGACTTTCACTGAGCTTCCAAACACAGACTTTCACTGAGCTTCCAAACACAGACTTTCACTAAGCTTCCAAACACAGACTTTCACTGAGCTTCCAAACACAGACTTTCACTGAGCTTCCAAACACAGACTTTCACTGAGCTTCCAAACACAGACTTTCACTGAGCGCTTCCAAACACAGACTTTCACTGAGCTTCCAAACACAGACTT